>JAAAKG020215790.1:0-22115 GCA_010014905.2 Druon quercuslanigerum
GTAAACACGTGCGAACGGGATAAGCGAGGTTTGTCGAGAGATTGCATAACGTTCAGGGGCACTTTCAAGCAGCCACGCGCACGTCCCATTCTTCGATCCAGCTCTTCAATTGTTAATAAAAAACAAAGTAATTCTTGTTTAATTCAAATAAGATTGCAATTTAAAAGTAAAAAACAGTATAATTCTTCAGAAAAATACGAGTCCAAGAAATCAGTTGATTTTCCAGGCGGAAAGGCAAATTTTCTGCAAAACGGTTGAATTTAAACCAAACAAGATAATTTTTTAAAAAAATTGTTGATTTGAAAAAATCTTAAGCGAATAGTGTAATAGTTGATATATTTGCCAAAAAAGACGAACTTTACTCAAAATACTAGATTTTTACAAAAAATGATTTTTCAGCCAAGAAAGAAAGCAATTCTAACAAAATTGTTCAAGATTCAAACCCAAAAGTTGAAAACCAAAAATAGTCGGATTTTTTTATTAGATTTTATTATTCCAGATCTCATTTAAGTGAAAGAAATATATGAGAATAAGGAATTAAAGTCTATCTACTTCTACTGTACAAAATACATTTTATAATGTCAAACATAAATATTTTTTATCGTATTATTTATCTATTTTTTAAATAATTATTTAACCAGTAGAGAGTGTTAAAGTGGTCCACATATTTTTTAAAGCTAAATACACAAAATTTTTATTTTTTTGTGACTTCACATTTTTAGAAATTTGGTAACCATAAAAATGAAAAAATTAGGAAAATAGGATTTTTTTTTATATTTTGGTGAAAGACATTTAAAATATATAGATGTAATCTAACAAGCTTCTTTGAAAGTAGCTTGTTTTTGAATATCTTTATGTCTGTTTGTGATGATTCTCGATTACAGTTATTTTATAGAGAGGATATTTTTAATTTAGGGGAAGGGTGATTGGATAAAAAGAGGGCTGACTCCCAGGCGAAAAAATCATACGTAGTGCAAAAAATTATGTATAACTTTTTTTACTATGCATAATTTTTCCGCTTGATTTGTGAGCCCTAGAATAATTGATTACTCGAAAGTTTTTTTTTTGTTAAAGAAAGAGAACTTCAAAATAGAAAGTGTTCATCAAATAAAATATTTATCCAAGACTTCTTATGTAAAACATGTAATTAACATTATATATTAAGAAACATTATTCTTAATGCCTGAACAGAATGATCCGAAAAGAACAAACATAAATGTGTAATGAGTGCCGAGAAAGGTTGACGTAATCAGAGCAGTTCTACATGAACAAAAATGTGTTCGGTGACACTATCCATATCGAAAGGCATCGCGCGAAAATTGATAGGTAATAAATTAGTTTCTGGAAAAATGATCTATGAAATCTCAGAATATTAACCACACAACCTATGCATGCAAGTGGTGTCTCATTATGGTTCGTTTCCACACTGCTTTTTGATTTTTACGACATACCACGAATTACAAGTTACGATTGCAAATAATTATTACAAATAATAATTAAAAATAATACCACAATTATTACAAATTTTACAAATAAATTATATATTGATTACAAACAATTCCAATATGATATTCCAATATGCCCTAACTATGTTGTATAATGAACATCATTACGAAGGCTTCGGAAAATCGGCTGTAAATATTGTTTATTAGTTTTTCTAAACCGGCTCATCCACTTTTACGCTGTACATGCTTTAGAAACAATCATTAACGCTATTTTAAAGGCCCCGATTATAATCCTCGGTATCGTCCCTTAAAATATATAGATCTGCTTAATTTCTCTGCACTACGTAGTTACATCTCAGCGATACTTAATATCCTTTATTTGAGTCTGAGGAAACGGGATTATGTAACGAGAAAGTATATTCTCCCGAATACGTGTATCAGAGCGTCTATTATGGACATAAACTCGGGAGAATTGTGAAAAAATGACCTTTTCAAAAGCCATTTTTGATTAATTACAAAAGGTACTATGTGCAGAGAGTATGACGCAATTTTCGCGGGACTAATGATTTGGCAGTTTTTAATAAGGACAGATTGAGGAAAATTGTAGTGTGATTTTTTTGCGGACAAAATGAGAAATCAGAGATTGCGTTATTTGTTATGTAAATTTACTAAGTTGCGCAGAAGGTCGTAAAGCAATTTGTAGTAAATATACAAATATTTATTATCAGATTTTCATTATTTATATACGGAGTTGTTTATAATTTTGCACATATCACAATTAATTTGTATAATTTATTTCCGCAGATAAATGTTTAAGTTATTATCATATTTATCTTTGAGTTAATTTCAAACGCAAGAGAAATTTTCGGGATACCTTTTTTTATGAAACTCATATATTATAACAATATTTTAACGAGTGCGCAGAAGGAGTAGTATACGGATACGAAATCGTCATCGAGTCGAAAATACCCGCGAAATAAAACCTGCATTGTACATTGCTGCATCTTTATGAGGGATCATGACGATTAAGCAAGTTCCCGGCCGCCGAACTTTTTCTGATCGAGAAAAAAGGAAGAAAAAAATCATAAATACAGATGAGTGACGAATTCGCTCGATCGAAACTTTCTATAACTACTCCCATAATTCAAACGACGAGGTGGAGGTGTGTACCATGGTGAAATCACTTCGGAATGTGAAAGAGGCAATTATTCATGCACACATTATGGGCCGCATCTGCCGACCCGTGAAAACACAGCCGATGCGAAGTTGCCCTCCTCAACATTGATTCTGTCCATAAATATCAACCCTGATCTCAATCATGGTCATGAAACAAGGTGAAGGTCTTTGTCTTCTCATATCTCAAAACATAACATGAATTTTCTACTTCATAAATAAGAGAACTTCTTTGTTCTTTTGAGTTATTTATGAACAGTTAATTATTGAATATATAATCAGAGTAAAAGAGGTTTTACCTATCTAAAAGTAAAGGCTGACATATTTTGATGTTCTTCATGTATTGCATGGGTCATTGCTCTTTAAAATTCAAAAATGTAAATTAAAATTTTTTCTTGGTCAAGGCGAAGTTCGAAGCAAGCAAGAAGTGTTTGATTTTGATAAAGAACCAAGACGATCAAATACTTGAAAGGTGAATGGCCTTTCTTAAGATGTGAGGTTGACGTGTAAGGAAATGGGAAACTTATAAAAACATTAACACACAAAATTTACATAACATCTCTCACATTAAAAAATCATTTTAAAAAATATAGGTATTGTCTTCAAGATAATAGGAGTATGGCCCTATTTACCATATTCATTTTATTATGAAGACAACCTATTACAACCTATTATTGGACCGTGAAGACAGAATTATCCATAAATTGAAAATATAACTGTATAGAAAAGTCGAGGGAAAAGTAGTGTATTAGGGACCTTGAAAAAGGACAATTAATTTAGTGCCAATCGACGAAAGCCTTCAACTTAAACGTTAACAAATTTTTGGTTTGAAAAATCCTTATTTTTGATGTATTTGGAGGTCTTAAGCATCTCTTCAATTTTTTTCATCTTTTCTATTAAAGTTCTGTAGGCAATAACTAATGTTTAATGGACTTCTGCTTTCCAAAAACAATTTTAAAATCTAACAGGAATGACGTAATCAATTTTTCAGCTATTTGAGGATTATCTACTGGTAAAAAAAATGGAAAAATTTGATAAGTCTGGAAAGTTTTATTTTTAAAAAACTCATATTTTCACAGTGAGCTTATTTTTAGGATTTTCTAGACTTATCAAATTTTTTTCCCAATGTAATCTTCACCAGTAGATGAGTCTCAAACACCTGAGAAAATTTTTTGGTCCTTCTTGTAGATTTAAAAGCTCGAAAAATAAAACAAATTGGCATACACGATAATACGAAAACTGTACAAATAAGAATTTTTTAAAGCTCATTTTGCTACCGCTAGAGTCGAAGGCCTTTGTCAATCGGCACCAAGTTAACCCTACGGTTTCAGGATCCTGTTAATTTACTTTTCCACATAGGTTCCAATTTTTATTTTTAGGATTTTGTTTTTTCGACCCAACTTAATGGCCACATCAAATTCATATCATGTCAAATATCAAGAAAACTCTAGGGCATGGTGTGAAAATGATTTAATATTTGGATATATCATTCTAACGTGAAAATAAATGGATACGTAATTTACCAATTACTAACAAAAAATTTGTTTCATCATTTAAAGATTACCTTCAAATTTTTAAAAAATTATACCATTTTGTTTCAAAAGGCAGTCTTTTCCGACGAGCACAGATATATGGAATTATTTTTTTTTTATTAGAGGACAGACCTCTGTTTTTTTTCAATTGATGCAAAAAAATTTTAAAAAATTAAAAAATAACAAAATAAAAGCAGTACATTTAGAATTCTGAGAAGTAGATTTTCTTGGATGCCTCACTTATTTTTAAAACTTTAATTTGCTTAGAGATAGACGGTAATGTGTACCACGTGTTTCCTATAAGATACTGCTTCATATTAAAAAAATTATTTAAAAAACATCAAAATAATTATGACAATATTGCAAATATTACAAATATTAAAAATTATGACTTATTATGACAAACTTCATCTAATCTTGTTGCAAAATAATTCTGTATGTGCAAAAAATATATAGATTTTATCAAATTAAAAAAAAATGTTTTTATCAATCGGTTAAATACCTGGCCCTTTATTTTCACTCTAGAATGACATGTCCAATAACACCAAATCATGTTTACACCCTTAACTTAACCTCTCTGCATGATCTAAATTGGAAATAACCGTATATAATAAAATAACAATACTTTATGCATAATGTACCATTAATTTATTATTAAAAAAATATTTATTAGTCTAAATAATAATTTCCCGAGTATAAAAGAGTCTATGAAAGACCACCAAGGAAGCGTTAAGTGTACATGAATATATTATTAGTTACGTATTACGTGAAATGTGAAAAAATTCAGGTGAAAGTATAGCTCTAATATGCGAGTTTTATATTCATATCATGCAGATAGCTGATATAATTGAGCTTGATAAGAGTTCAATTTTATTTTATAACTTATCATTTCGATCTATACTCTCATAAAAAGGTTAGAATTCTTAGGATATCGTGAAATATAGTAGATAATTTAATTATTTTTAAGAAACGACTAGGGTCTATTAGATTTTGCATAATAAAATTATGAAATTCTGTCACATTTAAAGCGAGAATTTTAAGTGCTTTGGCATTTTGAATTGAAGCTTTCCGTTTAGAAATAGTAAAGAAAATTATAGTAAAATCGTATCGATAAGGGATCAGGTTTAAGTAATTCATTAAAATATTGATTGCAATTTGATTTTTTATGATGAATGTGTTCTCTGTTCATACGGTTTAGAATACGCAGATTTAAATTTTTTGATGTATATCAAACAATATTTTTTCTTAAGATTTGAAAAAATGTCTAAAAAAAAAGATATCTTGGCATATCGATTTTGTAATATCGACTGTTCCTTTGTTGGTTTCAGAATTTAATGCTCCGAACTATCTTTGAAAGCTTTCAGACGATTAATTTATTTCTATTATAAAGTAAAAGAAAAAAAGGAACTGCAACCTATTTTCAAATATCTGTTCTAATGAGTAAAATTATAATACATAATGATGATGAATATTACTATCTTTACTAGTCGTACGAAATATGAATCCCATCAATTTAATCCTGCTTGTAGTACTTAATTAATTAATTATCTAATTTCATCCTTTCTTCAGACTCATCTCTGACCTTTCTAGTTTCTATATCTAAACAAGGGAAGATGCAATATAAAAGTTTTCTTTGTACAATAAGACTTTGTAGATTGTATCTCATCAGCAGTTACGTAAGACTTTTTCCTGTGTCATTTTTACAAGAGAGAAGCGTTCATTTCCGGAGAAGGTAAAAATCGAACTAACCCTGACACGATAACCGATTTGGGCCCTTTCTTGTTCTTTCGCCCTCATCGGCATCGCTAATCTTTGTCACCTTCTTAGTGAGTTTAAATGAAAATATGAGTGGTTTATTTTTCAACCAAACAGTATCAAACAGTATCATCAAAAACAAAATAATTAAAATTAAAAGAAAAAAAAACGAAAAAAAATAGTTGCAATTTTAAACAAATAGTTAAATTTACAAGCCAAAAAGACAAATTTTTTGAAGGCAGTTAAATTTTCAATAAAAAAGTTAATTTTCAACTCAAAAAGATTAATTTTCGACTAAAAAGAATAAATGTTGTTCCACAAAAGATGAATTTTTAATCAAAAAGGATATCTTTAATAAAATAGGTGAATTTTCAACCAAATTGTCGATTTAAAAAAAAGAGATTAAAATTGAATTAAAACTAATGGAATTTTCAACCAAATTGTCGAATTTTCGAAACAAAAAGGGATGGATTTTAAACGAAACCGTTGAATTTTTAATCAAACGATTTATTTTTAACAAACCAGATGAATTTTTCCCCAAAAAGACGAATTCTCTACAAAAGATACCTCTTGCAATAAAAAAGTTCAACATTCAATCAACTAGTTCAAATTTGAACCAAAAAGATTATTTGTTCACCAAGAAGATTAATACAAAAAAGAGAAACTTTCAAAGATATTATTTCAAATTCTCTACAAATTTGTTGAATTTTTCAATAAATAAGATACATTTTCAAACAAATAATTGCATTTTTTATGATAAAATTCAACAGCGTTGTTAAATTTTCAATCAATAAGATGAATTTTGAAGCAAAAAAATTTATTTGTAAATAAGTATTTCAACTTTCACCCATATAGAAGAATTTTTGACCGCAAAAGTGACTTCGAACACCATAGTTGCATTTTACACAAAATAATTCAATTTTTTACGCAATATTAAAATTTTTGATAAAACGAAAAGAATTCCGAACAACACTATAATAGTAGACTCTTGAAACAAAAAAATTGAATTTTAATCAAAAATTTTTGGATTTTCTTATTCTATTAATTCAGTTTAAATTTAAGTGACAGAACAAAAAAAAGGAAGGAAACGCAATTATTTTAAAAAAGGCAAAAAGCGGAAAAAGCTGAATAAGGGGAAGAGTCGTTAAGTCTGAAATATGAAAGTCATTTTCACATCTTATTAAGTTATAATTGAAATGTACCGTTGCAGGGCCACCTTTAGAAAAATCTGCAAACTTTGCTCAAATTTAATATCAGAAAACGTACTAAACGTTATATTTAAATTCGCAACGTTACTTCAACTAACCCCCTTTCCCTCTTGTTACCTACCGTAGTTTTTGCGTGACACCCCTCCCCCCATATGCCTTAAATTGGTAACATACTTTATGGACGACTTCATATATGCATTTATAAAACTATAATATTTGCGGAATATGTTTATATTGATTCCCGATTGAACGACCTCTTCGTCTATGATTGGCTCGCATATGGAGATTCTAGTTGATGCACTTGTGTAATACAATATTCCCAAACGACCTTACGCTTCCTATAAATTTTGCTAATCTGATATTACTATACATATGTCGAAGAACACGGGAATTCCGCCACAAGCGTGTCGTCACGGATCATTGGCAGTCTGTACCGTTAGACGTAAAGTCGTATACCTTATACAGTTAAATACAGTGAGGCGTCGAATGTTCCTCTTCTCTTAGGCTTGAAATGATTCCTCCTCTTATACACACACAACTACACAACTCGACGTATTCTTTTAACGGTGATTCGAGCGTTCCAGACATACCCGCTCACCTTCACTTTCAACCTTGTTTCCAGCCAGACTCGAATCGTTGATATCTATGTTCGGAAATTCACTTTTCAGGATTTGCCTCTTTAATCAACGAACACAGAATTTTTAAGCCGCAAGTCCATCACTCTCTAATTTGGATCAGTGTAAATTCATTGAGAATTTCGCGGTTATTCACTGAAATGCCAGTCACGTTTCAATAATTTCGCCTTACAAATCATTTCTGAAATTTCACTCAATATTCACTGATTACCCAGTAAATTTTAACTGATTAAGATCGCCATAAATAAATCAGTTATGCCTAGTGAAAATTTACTAATTCAAATTAACAGGGCATATACTTCTCGAAATTATTCTATAATTCATTTAAGAAAATCGAGACAAATATTTACTTGCTACTACGTAAGTATGACACCTAAATATATGATTCCTTTGAGTCCCAGACATTTTCTTTAATTATTAATTGTTTTCTAAAAATATATCTAGAAACAGGTCAGGAGAAGGTCTGGCCAAACCTGAAAATAAGAGAAAAGTGAGGAGATTTTATTGATCAGGAAAAGTTTGGGGAAGTTATACATTTTGAAAAATAAAATCTAGTAAAAGTCAGGGAATTTCTATAAAGGACACTTTAAATTCAACTTTTTTGTTGAAAATTCATCTTTTTAAGTTGAAAATTAAAGTATTACCTTGCCGTATTTTTTGTGTTGATCTCAACTGTCTTTTATTTAAAATTAAAACCTTTTTCAGTTTACGTATCTACTATTAAATTATTCGTTGAACATTAATCGTTTTTGGTTGAAAATTGAACGACTTTGTGTAAGGATGAACCACATTGTTTAAAAATCATTTTTTCGTTGAAGATTCATCATTTTAGTTCGAAATTTGTTTGATATTTTGTTCAAAATTAATGTTGAAAATTTATCTCTTTTTTGTTGAAAGTTTAACTATTTTTTTGAAAATTGATCTTCTGGAATATCGTGTAGCAGGTTCAAAAAATGGATTTTTTGTTTTCTGAACGATAGCCCCCGAAACAGCGCACTGCCGTCGGGCCATGATCTAACCCACACAAACTCTAGCCACGCGCAAATAAAAAAATCGCAGCCAATCAGCAATACCGAAAATATATGATTTCGGAAAAAAACTGCTCCACGAAGAAGAAGTGAACTTAATGTATGCTCTCGGAATGACCGAGTAACGATTGAAACCCTTAAGACAATTTTCACTGTGTAAATCTTTACACTCGTTTTTACCGGTTTTACATTTTTCAAAATTTCCCCACTCATAGGTAAAAAAGTATTTGATCGATCGAATTAAAACTTTAGTAGACAGATTGCTGAAATGTTTCATTTATCGTTGAACCACTCCAAATTGCATAAAAATGCTTTCAAACATTAAAAAAAAAAAAAAATCAAGCTAATGTTTGGGTAAAAATCATTTTTTCTCAAATGACTGCCATTTTTTTAAATATTAATATTTTTCGAAATTTTGTTGGTTCACCGACGAACTAAGGACCTAAATTTTAAAAGTCGTTTTGATTTGTTTATTTTAGGCTCATGTGTGAGAAGCTGGAATTCGGGCAAATTGACCTATCGAATTTGGACATGTCGGACATCAGCCCTTATAAATCAAAATATTATTGATTATGATAAGAAAATCAGGCTAAAATACATTTGTTTTATACTTTAGGATTTCTTTAATAAACCACAAAAGTTTTGGAAAGATGTGTTATTATTTTCATCCCCCAAAAAATCGTTAAATATATCCTAATTTTCAGGCTGTTACGCGGGATTCTCCCGTTAATTGAAAATCTAACTACTTGGTAAAAATTAATTTTTTCGGCCATCCTGAATAGCAATTTAAAATAACTTAAAAGTTTGTATCAAAATTCTTTTTCTGGTCATACGGCATTGCTATTTTATTTTGAATTATTCTCTCTATTCATAATGCGGAGTGAAATTGTTAATTTTATTATTGCGAAGATTTTGTTATGGTTCAAAATTGATTTATCAACTTTGATTTAAAAATATAATAAATAATGATCACTATTTTTGCAAAATAGTTTTTATAAAATGTCTGCTAACGCTCCATATTAATTTATCATACTATAAAATAAGAAACTATTTCGAAACGCTGAATTTAAAATTAAATAAATTGTGAGACTAGTAATTTTCCACATTTAAAAATGTTTTTGTCTGCTCTGCATATATTTTTAAAATATGTCAACACTGGCAAAAGCTATTTCTATTTGAAATAGATTCCTTGATCTCCTAGTTTTATATTTACGTACTCTCTAGGGTTAGAATAAATTTAAAAAATGGCCGAGTATCGCAGTCCGTACGTTTACATACGTTTACAAAACAGTTGAGTCTAAACGTACAGACCATGTAATGAGAAGGGGCAACTGATAAGGGGAAGAGAACATGGGCTGTGTCGGAACATATAGACACTACAAAAAAAATGTATTTTTTCCGATTTTTTTTCGCGAACAACGCTTTGTCTAAAATTTTCAACATTTTGGCAATCACTCATAATTTCATACAATAATAAAACTCTAAACCTTTCTTATATAATATTAGTATTGGAATTTCGACTGCCCATAGCACTTAGAAAATAGGAAAATATTTCTTAAATTGTTATATAAGTATTGTTGTTATCTCATAATACATCTTAGTTTGAAAGCAAAATATATTTCCTCATAAATACGATGATTGACCAAAATTGCCCTTCCTATGGAAAATAATTATATGTCTTGCCTGTACATTCCGTTACTACTGACTTATTTTCCTGTCTTGTCAGAATCACGTTTTTACTGAATTTAGGTTCTAAATTACTTCTTAACATAATTAGTAATTTCCAACTCATTTATGAACGAAGTTTTCAAAAATATTTTGAAATTTCCCATGTAAATCTGTTGGTTTCTCTGCAAATGCATGGTCTGACCAAAAACTACCCTTTCTACTGAAAAAATCATGTGGCTTGCCAGCGTTATCCGTTACTACTTGTTGCATTTGCATGTCTTACCAGAAGCCTCTTAGATACTGAGATGTGAGAACAAAGAATTTTTTTCAATTAGTTGGTATCATCATGAGTTTCAGACGACACTTTGAAAATTCTTTTGAACTTCACACAATGTTTTGGATTTTAGGTTTTAATGAATGTAAATAGGAGAATCTATCACATGAAAAATATGGGACACTAATAAGTAGCAAGCTTAAAATCTGATCAAAACTTTAAAAAATTTACTTCTAATTAATGTAATGAATTGTTTATATGTTCATGTTATAAAATAAACATTTTTATGTAAATCTTAAGGTATATCATCGCCTGATTCTGACCTTTCAGGAAGACCTTACTTAAAATCTCGTAAAATCTGTTTAAAGTTCCTTGCATTGGCTCAAATTTCTAATGCATGGAAATTATCTTATTGTCGGACGTCTCCATGTTATGCAAAGTTCAGAATCGCATAAATCTCTTGCTTAAGTACTCTAGGAGTAATATTGATCTATTCCTGTGCTGGAATTTAAACGCTTTTCAGAGATATGTGGCACGAATTATGCAGCTTAGAGAACATTAATTTTTTCGAAATATAAAGAGAACAGTTTACGTGCATATAATATTATATACACTCAAAATTAAAATGAATATTTATTTAACTATGTTATAAAGTATAAGAAACATCCATATCAAAACAGTTCTATTACATTATTTTTCAACTGTATAATTATTTAAGCATATGAAATTCCAGGCATATGCTGATTAAAAAATGAAAATAAATAGCAACTCTCCACCCACTTTAGTCTCTTATTATAATACCCTCTTCGAACAATAACAAAGGGATACTCGACTTTCGTCGCGGATACTAAATGTCAAATTTTCATTCTCTAATTTTTGTTTTCGAAAAAATTAGATTGTACTTCGAACGTTCCCGAGAGACTGGTTCACCTTCACTCTCAGCTTCGATCCTTGACACTTCTTACCACTATATATAACGCCTCTACATGGGAATTAACCGCCCCTTTATCATTAGCCCGATACGTGCCATAATCACGAAAAGTACAGAGCACGTTTACAGTTACGTGAAAAAATTACTAGTTACGGAATTTCGTAAAATTAACACCTTAATCATATTTCTTTCCTACTATAGGAAAACGTGTAATGAAATACCATTTTTTCTTGTGAGAAGAAAACGATATTTCACAATATAAATTGCAATCAGTTATTTCTATTCCATTAAAAAGTTTTTCTTTAAAAATTTTGATCAAGGAAATGTTTCAAAATATAAATTAAAAATATCAATTCTCAACAGTAAGATTGGATTGTTTAAAGTTCATTTTATGTATCTTCTGGCATTTATATTATAGAATGTCTTCATCATTTTATTTTATACTCTTTCGACATTCGTCATACATTTTTCTTTTATTGTTCCACTTTTTGCACAATATTCTTTACATAACCTTCTAGAATTCGAGCGTTGTTTTATTTTTCTTCCGGCAACACATTAATTATTCTCTCGTGCATTTCCTCGCTCGCATGCACGCACTTTGACGTAACATGCATGCACGTACCGAATAGGTGAAGATGCGCTGGACGACTTGGTATCATAGTCACATGTTCTTTTTCCTGCGTCCCATAGACTTTACGCCCACGCGTGTGTAAGTGTGCTCGAGAAGTCGAGAGGTGAAAGGTGCTCTTCTTACGTGATTTTACAATACTATACGTTGCATGCCCTTTCGACTCTATAATAAACCCACGACGTAAATCTGCAGAACTTCCTCATGTCTCTTGAGTTTCTCAGTTATTCTTGATGGGGAACCCCCGTAGAACCTCTAACATGCCATTTCACATTTTACAAAAACGCGTCTCAAGTTCATCTTCTTCGAAAATGACTTCACTAGTTGTAATGCTAAAATTTATTATTCCCGTAAATCATCTCTTCTGGTTATAGGAATATGACATATTTTCCAAGAGCAGCTTTAAAAGGAAGCCTGCTTTTTATTGTTTGAAATTGAGAGACATTTATGAATCTTAATATTATACCATCATGACCAATACTTATCTCAGAATAACCGCACCAGCCCGGGTTGCTTATGAATCTTTGTAACAATCGACCCAGGTGGAAAGTTTCATACAGTCATCGAGCATCACGGTTCACGCACAAATATACGAACTGACTAATAAACCAATAGAAAAATCCATACGGATATGAAAATCAGAATTTGCTTCTCCGGTTAGCAACTGGATCCATTCAGTAGATAATTGAGTAATCAAATGTTTTAAGAGATTTTGAAAAAGTTTGCCAAACACTTCAAAAAGAACACGATCTTATAAAACTTCAAAAAGATATTTGAAAACGTTCTCATTCACGGAAAAAGTGCCATTGCTTTAGATATATTATTTAGAAATATAAATTCAGAGCTACACTAAGACTTGTAGATAGTGCACACTATGGCTTGCAGATTTAATTGGAAGTTAGGTCAAATGCACAGAAAATCAGTAGATTGTGAAATCTTATTGAATTTTCTAGAGAATTCTGCAATGTTGTAGAATTTTCTGAAATTTTTCTGAATACTTCTTCTACCCTATTCCATAGTATTCTTTAGGAAATTCTCGCATATATTTTTTTTGTTAACTCTAAATGATTCTAGGCTTTCCTAGAATATTTTATTACACTCTAGAATTTTTCGAAATCCTTTTGACTTGTTTTAAAATATTCTGGTATGCTCAAAAACGTTCTGAAATTCTTAAATTTGTTTGAATGCTCTAAAATATTCTGGAATTATAAAATATTTTGGAATGTTTAAAATTATTTTGAATTTTTGAACTACATATTCTAGAAAATATAATACACGTTCTTGCGTATATGTTATTTAGATTGTTAAAATATTTTATTCATAAAAGTCTTCATTAAGTCCTAAGTGACCTGCAGTTTTCGGGATTAGAGTATTCCATAATGTTCTTGTAAACTTTGAATTCTATTAGAATAGTCTCGAATATTCTGGAATTTTCTAGAGTTTCTAGAACATTCAGGAAATCTGTAATATTTGGAAATGGTTGAGAATATTCTCAAAATCTTTATCTGGATTTTCTAGTTATCTTTTTAATTTTCAGGAATGTAAAAAATGGTCCCACTGCTTTTCTGTGAGATTTATGATTTTATTGAACGTCTCTGGGGAAAAATGAACAAGTTGGAATTACTCGATTTCGTATTTTTTGCAAATATTGCAGAACGACATAAAACCTTTTTTCTCTTTATATTAATCACAATAAATTGTTAAAATAATAGTAACGTAATAAAGAACTAGTCTCTACTTAAATTCAAAATTTGTTCAATATAATGACAAATATTTAATTTAAATCGTTTACAATATTTTTGATGTTGAAATAATAATTAACTCTGCTTCAAGAGCCTTAACATTGGTAATCTAAAATTTTATTTCATTTTGCAATATAACTAATAAAATAAGTGACTTTAAGTTTATTTATACTTATTTTTAAAATAAAAAATAATGGAATTTTGCGTATCAATAACCCGGTCAAGTATAACTCTAGGGCAAGTATTCCTGAATTTGCCGTAACACTAGTCCTTCTTTTAACTAGCTTCTTCTAATAATAAATCCGTCTTACTGTATGACATCAAATTTCGCTATGATCTTTTTTGGGCTTCTAAATCAATTATTTTGATGAAAATAAAATACTTCTCGTACAATTCAATTTCAAAATTTTGAAGCATATTGAATAATCCTGTATTGTCAATCATTTTAAGTGGAAAAATTACATTTTTAAATCATAAAATTAATGAAAAACGTATTCGTTATCGAATGTCATAATAACTCGAGGGCGTTTAAAAAGTATATATGACATCCCGTAATTATAATTAAGAATAAAAAATAATTTTAATTTGTAATCCTGCTATCGATTCTTGAAAAATTTGAGAGTATTTAGCACTTAGATCTTCAGATTTCTTCTAAAAGATATAACGCTATACGATTGAAAGAAGGTACTCAGGGATACGTTACCGCATGAAATAGCCTGTAATTTAAAAAATACTTCTTCCAAAGACAAATATTGACAACTTTTTGATTTTCATCCATCTATAGTTATTAACTTTTAATATCATATATTAAACCGTAATATCTGGGAAATTAACATTTATCATTTGAATTACAATTCAAATTACAATTACAATTTTAAATTATGCGAATTCAATGGAAAGTAATGTTATGGTATGTAGGTTGTACGGGTAGGTCGTTTGGTATCTACGGAAGACTGGGATGAGACTGATTAGGCAATCGTTAAGGCTCGAATGTATAAGCATTCTGAGCTGGTATTCGATGAAGTAATGCGGTAGTAATTGTAGTGCTGGTACAGTTATAGTAAATGTACTACGTACAAACAACTAACAAGCGATAAACGTAGCAGTTCTATGTTCTTGCGAACTTTTGCTAACAATAATAGCGGCAGCAACCGAAAGTCGCTACAAGTGATCACAGCCTCAGCCGATGCCTCGGCTAATGGCATACAATTTCTATCGATCGATAGTATAATTAAGTTTTGAAAAAATGTCCTATGAACCGGGAAGTTGTTGAACGTATGAAATTTTGCCATCTCTTTGAAACTTATACAGGGTAAATATTACAACAATTATGAAACAAACTTTTTTGAATTCAAACAGTGGATATTTGAATAATCGTGTTAAAATTGGCCAAACGATATAATGAAATTATAATGTATGTATTATTCGAATATAAATGTATTACGAACAATGATTTTCGGATATTTTACTTGTGAAGGCCGCAATGTTCCCAGCCCAACCTTTTTTTTATTATAAAAGTTAAAAGAAAGGTACATGAAAAGAAGCGATTACGAACTCAAGTTGTAATTATAAAAACAGCCAGGGCGGGTCCAGAATTCGATTGGGTGATCCACATTAAGTGGATGGCCTCGGCCTACAATACTGACCAGACGGACCCACACTACCTGTTGCTTCGTGGTCCACCACTCAGTCACTCTTAAAAGTACTTCATGATAAACAGCCCCAGAAAAATATTTATTTCAACTCATTAGATTTCACACCAAAAAAATAATTCCGCACGATTTTATCACTGAGTTATTAAATGATCAATTTGTAGCACAAGAAATTAAATTAAGCTAATTAAATGAAATTCCATTCTAAATTGAACTCATTCAAAATATAACCTTCCAGGTACTTTCTTTCTAAATATAAATCATTTCTATCTTCGATTTAAAATTCAGAAATAATTGCTAGTTTAATTGAAGCATGTAACTAATCTACGTGATTAATTGATCAAAACTTATCATATGCCGGGAAAAAAATATATTTCGTTTGATTCGAGAAAGGAATAGTTCCTGAAACCACTTTCTCCTGTAGAGAAAATCAAAACGATCTTTTAATTACACCAGTGAAATACTTTTATACCTCGTGCAAGTATTAGTTTACAAATTTCTGAATATCAAGCCAAGGTTCCAATTTGAGATGATATGATGACAAATATCTGACTCACAGTGCTGATTCTTATCTGATGCTGCGGAAATCGTTGAGACCAAGATAATTAACTTAATTAATCAACATCAATTATTTACCTAAAGATAAGACAATTAACGATAGGCTTGTGTATTACCATAAATATTCTATCCACGATCCATTAACTTCAAGAAGCAATCTACTTATAGAAATTACACAAAGTAAAGAATGCAATCATATACCTCTATTTTGTATGTAATATAAATATGAGCCATTATCAAGTTGAATCATTGGTTTTCAAGAGAATATGAAGCCCATTTTTCTCGGGTTATATAAAAAGCAAACTCATCAGACTCAACGATAAATCAGCAATCTTTTTCATCTGTGAGATTGCAGCATCAATATTATATTGATGGTACTATACCATCAATATAAGGTTAGGACGTCAATTATTTTTCCGTGTCTTCCTCCCTTAACTCGAAACGTAAATTGAAATTGTGAAAGGAATCGTTATTAGAAATAAAGTAGAAGTATCAAGTCAAGTTATGCAATCTTGCATTTTTATCTTGCTACTGCAAATAAACGTGTAAAGTTCAATAGATGCAACAGATATTATTTTCCAGCAATTATTTTTTGACTACGATTTATATACAATAATAAGTACTTCAAGACTATCTCGAAACTTTTGTTTTTATGTTTTATGGTCTAAGATTTGTCTGAAATGGTAATCGGAATCCTGTGATTTAAAAATCGAAAGTGGGTTGCAAGAGGCAGATTTTTGTTTAGAAGTTTTATGTGTATATGGATTATAAATCGTAAATAATTTCTCCCCTTGAAATTGGACAGCGGGTGTGTCAGGTTAAGGTAGAGGACGGCTTGTGAAAGAAGCCCGTGAGCGTAAAGCCGAAAGTCTCGTTAATTTCTTGACCCAGTTGACCTCCAAAAGGCCAGGTCAAGTGTCTTCCTACTTTGGACCAGAGCAAAACATGTAACTTTCATTAATCGAATTTAACAGACCCAACGTAACGTCAAGTGATCTGCGACCTATGTTTTACCTTTCTCTAACTTTTTCTCTCCTTCGTTTTCTAATTAATTGTATCTATTACTTCAATCGTAATTACCAACCACTCGTCCCCTCTGGACAACCGCTTCCTCATATTAACGACAATTATTATTGTCCCTTACACAATATATTATTGTCGCTCGCGAGGTATTTTTCCTTGGCCAGTCAAGATTCGAAAGAGAATTCCGTGACATTTCCCGGTTTCTAAAAACTGTTACCAGATATTTAAATGATCAAATTCAAGCCTTTAAAACTAAACAATTTATAAGGTTACTTTTTATCTAATTTCAATTAATTGAAATTACGTTCTACGCTATTAAATGCTTCGAATAAATGGGCTTTGTCAGTAAATATTACTTTTATCACATTTTTGAACAATCTATCTAAAATACATGTTGTAACGAAATGTCTGAAAGATATTGCACTCACTGTTGTTAAAAACCTGATTAGTGTTTGAGTGACTTGAAATTGAATCATTTATTACATTTTAAACTTAAAAATAAAATCCGCGGCTAATCATCAGTTTGTTTACAAATTCTTAATTTGACTCAATTTATCTAATATTTATAAGAGAACAAAACTGTCATTAAACGAAAAGATTTGTCTTTGTCATTCTTCAATATCGAGGGGCTGATCGTTTCAATTTTGAGTATAAGATATTGTCACAGGATATCTAATGAGTTAATAATATTTTAATATTAAATTGTATTAAAATAAATATTTTTTGATCAATTTAAGAAGATTTCAAGAGTTTTCGAGAGATTTTAAAAGATTTAAATAGTTTTTAATAGGTTTCAAAACGTTGTAGGGTATATCGAAAAGATTTAAGAGTTTCAATGGATTTAAAAGAATATTTGGAGATGTTCAAGGTCTATCGTAGGTTTTTACAGGATTTTTTAGAATTTAAACTAATTTTAAAACACTTTAAGGGATTTGAAAATTTTTTTTGAGACCCAGAAGTATTTAAAAATATTTTAGGGATTGTCAAAATATTTCAAAATATTTCGAATCATTTCACAAGACTTCAAGTTAGTTTTAAACATTATAAGAACTTTTAGAGGATTTCTAGAGATTTGCAAAATATTATAAAATTTTTCTATAGGACTCTAAGGATTTCAAGTAATTTTGAAAAATTTCAAAAAAATTTAATGTGTTTGAAGTTTTGGCTCTTCAAATGAACGTTATTTTTTTCATATATTTCAAAAGTAAAAAATGTGCAACAGTAGTGATTTATAAGATTGAAAGTAATACAATTATTAAAGAAACTTACTATTCAAACTTTGCTTTAAATTGCAAACAATATTTCGAGATGAGATAAAATTGGACAAATATATTTGGTTCATTTAAAAGTTCAAAATTTCAGGTAAGTACATAAAAATGAATTGATATTTCACATGGTTTATAAATTATTCAATTGAATATGACGGATTTTAAAAGATTTAGAAGGTTTTCAAAGCGTTTAAAATAGTTGTAAGGGTTTTCATGGGATATCATTTTAATTTATAGGATTTCATGATCTTTCAGAAGATTTGAAAGAGTTTTACGAAATTTTGAAAAGTATTTCGCGCTAATTTAGCCCTTTCGAATGCAACACAACTTAGTATTTAACATGTGGAAATATTCTATAAATTGCTACTAATGGAAAAACTTAGGTCGTAAACGACACTTCTACGCTACACTTTTATTCTTATAGTATGTTAAAATTATAACCAAGTTTTACGATTATTGTCATTGTTACGATTACTGGGAAATTTGCCTCAATTTGGAGTATTCAGAAAAGAATGTTCAAATTAACGAATACAATGCTGTCGAATTCTAAATTCCAACACACAAAAACGGCAGTCTTTTTCTAACTTAAAGTTGTATAAAAACGCTGCAAACTATTGACGACTACATTTAGAGATGTGGATTTGTTTGTAATAAACATATAATAATCAGTGTATTTGACAACTGTTCTTTAGTTTACCCATTCGAAGCTTTCAAAATTACACAATCTCTACATAAAAACATAAACAGATTGTACCATTTATTTTTATTTCGTGGTCTCCAAACTGCAAAATTCTTTAAACTGAACGTTTTCAAATTAAGTGTATTAAAATTTTAAACATTCAAACCTGACCAATTATTTTACAGCTATTAAGACAATAGAAATTCGACAGATTAAACAAAATATTTGAAAGTTTTTTAACATTTGTGAGCATCCACATGAAAAAAGCCCTTGTGGCCAGTTCTAGTTCAGAAGATACTCGCGTTTTTCTATGTCATGGTAAAAATTATTATTTTTGGGTTTGAATCAAAGATGATGCTAGGACCTTTACTGAATCTCTCGGTACTATACTAATGTCCTGAAAGTAGACGGAAGTGGGTGTAATTTATGTTCAAAGAAATAATGTAACACGTGCGCTTATGGGTTTCGCCATTTTTAGATGTTTTTTTTCACGAAAAGCGCTTTTTTGAAGTTACAATCTTAAAAATGCTACGGCTAAAATGCGGAAAATTGGCCTTGCTATATAACCCTACACGTAACGCCATGTCAAGCATAAGGATCCTTTTCATGCGGATGCCCCCATATGATATCAAGTGAAAATTAAAGTAATTGGAATAGTTTTCCTACTAAAAATAAAAATTAAAAAGGCTGATATAATAAGAAAAGTAATATAATAAATAATCTAACCTAATGCATAATTAACCCATTTAACCGAAATAGTTCCGACCTAATAATTTCTATTTTCCTATAAAATGAAGCATAATTTCTCAAATAAGTTCCTAATGCACAAGATGCTAGATCCACCAGTCAGGCATATCGAGACATAAAAAGTGAATAGACATTAAAGCGACCTAGTAACGCTAATAGAAGTGCTTCTTCAGTAGAAAGATTGCCAAGGTTTGCAATTTGCTCCTTATATGGCATGGATATAGTATTTGCGCCTACCCAATAGAATTGTTTGAAAAGAATATCTAAGGGGCTTTGTAATTTGTGAAGTGGCTCATGTACATCATTTTTCTCAAACGGTGCAGGTATTTTTTACTCAAGTTCTCGCCGGCTATTTGGAGGATACACGTTCTTTGGATGAGATTGTATATTACGACTTAAAATCTTGAGTACCTACTCGACGCCGGTACTCAAAACGCATATTGGAGGATTCTGAATAGCCTAAGATGCAAAAGAAGTACCATAGCCATGATATAACCTAGCGCTTAATGGCTTTGGCTGTGTGAATCTCGTGACATTTACCTCTGCCTGTAAGACGGATGCTCGCGTCTCCGATGGAAGTCAAACTTCTTGACAGTACTGCATTCAGTGTCGATAAATCTCTTCCGTGCAGTTTATACGAACTAAAGGCGTAAATTTCATGGAGAAGGAATTGACCAAGAAATATTAGGTAGGTTAAGGGGGACAGCGACGACCGGTTGGGCAAAGGTGACTTTTCTTATATCATCTCTCTTATTTAACAATTTTAGTTCTACTTTACACTAATTAAATCTTTGTTATTATATGGATACTTAATGCAAAGTAGAACTGAAATTGTGAAATAAAAGCGATGATATAAGAAAAGTCACCTTTGCCTCGCCGGGCGGCGCTACCCCCCCCCCCATTTTACCCTGTGGGAAGAAAGAAAAGAGGCGACAATTGGAAATGTTTTAATAGTATTTTGTGCACCAAGTAAGCGAACTAATCTTTTTACGGCCTAGCATGAGTTAGCAAGAACGAGATGAAAAATTATTATACTTTCCTAGTTTTCTCACGAAATTACGTCTTAGGCTTGTGGTTTGTTTAAAGGGTGTGGAGTGAAGTAATGAATAAGCATACGCCGCGGCCGTCAAAGTGCATTTTCTCTGCCTAGGCCGGTAAAGTACCTATCCGCCAACAAAGGTCTACTTAACTGCTCTAAGCAAAGTCGAGAACACGAGGAAACCATACTTATGTTACATACAATTTTAAACACTTTAAGGAGAGGAAGGGACGGTCAAAAAATACATCACGCATTTCGAAAAATGACGTACGCTGCTTTACTTAGGCGGGTGAGTGGAGGGGATATATATGTTTTTATATAAATGTGTATAAAATATGTTCTATGTTTGAGAATCCATAAAGAAAGTAACGAATTCATTTTAAATCGGGCAGGCTGTGCATGCTCATATGACGGAATGGTTTCAGGACAAAATATGTTGTTTCTCAAGGGATTTTAGACGACACGTACTTTTCAGCGTAAACGAAACCATTTTTTTAAACTAAGTTATGAGTATGAGAACTTTTAAAGTTAGTCACGCAGCTTATAAAAAATGTGTTGAGATTTTGGTTTAAAGTGTTACAGTATCGAAAGCAATTTTCTGAAAAAGCCATTTTTTCTAAAGTTAATAATAATATGGTACATGTATCCCACAACAGATTATCTTATGCCTGCGGCTTCTAGAAGAGAATGCGAAAGAAGTCAAAAGAGAAAAGTTAGTCCACCCTAAAATTGCCAAAGGAAAGCTTCTTGTAACTGTTACAGTCCAATCCCATAAACTTGCCATCGGATAAGTATACACTCCCCTTGAAACGTCATCTCTGTATGGCACGCACACTTATTGTGGTTCTCCCACTAGGTGTGCTAGCTCATGATTTGCGCCCATGATTTACGCATTCGCGCACCTAATATCGTGCTACGAGAAGAGGCATCCGATAAGTCCGCAATTCTTGGAATTTTCCGCCTCTACAGCCCCGAAGTTGGAAAGTTATCGGACTGCACGGAGAAAAATGGATGTTTAAATGTAGATGTTTAAAGGGTAAGATTGTCCCACCTACATGCAGATATCCATGCCAAATATCTACTATCTTTTTGAGATGTTAGGCGTAAAAATATTTGTATGTTAAACTGAA
>JAAAKG020215801.1:0-22115 GCA_010014905.2 Druon quercuslanigerum
GGTATTATACCAAGATTTTCTTGGTTTATTACGAGGAGAACTTGCATGGTATTATACCTTGCAACTTCATGGTATAATGCCGTGTTTTTTCTCTCCGTGTATATTTAAAAATATTTATGAAGTAAAACAATTTTTTTCAGCGATACACATGTACAATTTGCCGCTAGTTAAAAATGTCAGAAAAAATACGTATATTATAATTGCTCTATATTTAGAAATTTTTTGGGTTCAAAGTGCAAATTCAAATTTTAAACGGTTTTATCATGCAATATACATTATTTGAATATATATTTATTTTACATGTTTTAGTTTGAAATAATATTTGTTTCAAAATTTAGATATTCAAAGTTTTTAATGTTTAACTACTCATATTTTTCAACTTTAAAATTATATGTTTTATCTTTTGTTTTATTTTAAAAGATACTGAAAGAATTCTAAACACTTCAGGGTAGTTGTCGTTCAAAAAATTAAACCTCTGACGAAAGTAGTTTTTTTCACGATTCTAACTGTCAAAATAATATTTCTAATGTCCTTTTAATATTAAACATTTTTAATATAAAAATCTAAAAACATACAAAAAACATTTATTTTAGCAATGTTTTTTTTCAATTAAATATTTTTGTTTCTATTGTTCACAGAAAACGTTCTCGAAAACAACTTCCGTTTCTAATTTTCAAAGCAGAATTTACTGTGAAGTAAATGAACAACTTTCTGTGAAGAAAATATTTTTATACAAGTATCTCTATTTTTAAAGATTGTTTGCTTATTTTAAAACTTGGAGATAGTAAGGTTTCAGAAACTGTATTTTTTATCGAAAAAATAAGCAATTATTTATTAATACGCAAGCACTTTTAAATATATGAGAATAAGAAAAATTATGTTGCACAAAATAATAGTTAAATCAATCTTTTTCATAAGTTTTAAACTTTTTTGATAAAAAATAATGTTTTTTTCTTTCAAAAGACGTAACTGATAATATAATTTCAATTCTGAAAATCATAGAAAACTTTTTTTCCCCTTAAACCTCAATTTTAGCCCGGTAACTTTCCTAAAGTGAAAGAACATTTAAATCAGTTTTACCTGGAATTTCGCAAACCTCAATTCCTAATATTTTTAAGCCGATTTTTATCAGAGCGGAGAAACATTTTCCGGTAGAAATAAACAAAAAGAAACAATTTAGAAAATTTTATACAAGTAATTAAAAAAATTAAAGCACTTACCATTTTATAGTTTATTTCAACTGCACAGTGTTTCTTTCAGTAAAGAGAAAATTATAATCATATATTCTATTGACCCAAGTATCTAAAAATAGTTATAAACTCTACGTGATGGTTACAACACTGAAAGTTATATTAACAATAAGTATAGATTGCAAGATATGCTTGGTCGATTAACCTTAGTGAATTTAGGACGTATATTAAAAACCTTTTTAAAATGCTGCATTAGTTCAAGGTTGATCAGCTTCTTTAAATCGATTCCTATTGTCCAATTCAATTATAATTACAATTTTTGATCTATTTTCTGATAATTATCGGTTAATCACCAGAGGATGAGAGACGCGTAAATATCGATATCCGAATAACAGATTTGAATTTGACCATAAACCACATTCTGACCACCAAGTATACTCCTATTATAAACCTCCCTCAAGAAAATATCGACCTTGTCACACACGCTCCCGATCCTATCCTTCTGGAAATCGACATTAAAGGCTTCCTTAAAGCGGGGATCACAGCCCTTCTATTGTTTTACCAAATGTCCATTTCCCCCTTTCCCCTTATATTTTACGAATACCCTAACATTAAGCCCTTTTCCTCCATTTTCCCCTATTCGTTCTTTTCGTGTAGGGTTTCAATTCATTTTTAAAAATAACAAATATTTTAGAAAACGTTAGAGACCAAGAAGCCAGTAAAGAAATCGCTAATAATTCAAGCGAGACATGTAACATACCAGAATTTTCAAGTAAACAGCCAAAATGCTCTAAAAACAGTGGATATTAGGAGATTTTAAATAAAAGGATTGTATTTTCTCAATAAAATTAGGCTGGATATAATATTAAATTCAATTTGAAACGCTTTAAATTCCTAACGCATCAAGTAATTTTTGACTCAGAATACTGAATTTCTAGCACCAATGAAGACAAATTTGTAACCATATCCAAAAACGAATTCTAAACGAAGAATGTAATATTTGATATGCAAACCTAAAATTATTCTAAAAAATCAATAGTATCAATCAATAATAGTTGAATTTATTCTGAGAACATAAATTTTCAAAAAAATATTTATTTCATGTGCCGGAAAAAAATTTTTCAGTTGAAAAATAAATAAATAGAATGAAATAAAGCAACAAATTATAAGATTTTTTACCTACAAATATGAACTTTTTAAAACACGGTGAAGTTATTAACCAGAAAATAAAAATTTTTCAAGAACAATGTGAATTCTCAACGAAAAATTTTATTTGTTGATATTTAAAAGGAAGAAGGTTGTAATTTAAAATAAAAAACAATTGTATCAGGTATAAACAGGATCAATTTGCAAAAGAATAATTAAATTTTTAAACAAAAAGAAATTTTTAGTCAAGCGAGGAAAAAAAATTGAAGTCAAATTGTCAAATTTTTAAGCCAAAAAGACGAATTTTCTACAAAACAGTGAAATATTCGACCGGAAAGTATGAAATTTTAACAAAAAGTAATTTTCTACAAAATCGCTTACGATTAAGTTGCAAAACTAAACCCGAATAATTAAGTTTTCAACTAAAATGAAAAATCTTAAACAAAAAATGTATTTTTAACAAAGTAGTTCAACTTTTAGCCAAGTAGTTGAGTATTTAACCGAAAAAGGTCAATTCCTAATGAATACTATAATAGCGGATATTCGAAACAAAAAATTATAAATTAATATATAAAATATGGAAATTTATCAGAAAAAGACTACATTTTAATAAAATAGTTTAATCTAGCTTCATTAACACAGAAACTATAGACTTCTGTAGTATATATTTCCTTTCAAGGGAATATACACAAATATATGTGTGGATATAGGACATCTCATAACGGATATGTAAAGAATTTTTTAATAAATTTACAAATACTTTTTGAATTGTCTTCTTTATGAAAGGAGAACAATAAGAAAACAATGTAAAGTCTTATAGAGCACTAAAGGATAATGTGTGTTTTGAAATTTCCGAATTAAACTAAAAAGAAAATAAGTGTTGCTGAAATGTAAAAAATAATTATATATAAAGTGCATTTATTTATTATGATTCAAGTTTGGTTCTTGAACTTTGAATTTTTTACTCCATTAGGACCTTTCAATATTTGGCATAAATAGCAAGCTCTTTTAAACCAGCTAACAGTCGTTTTATTTGTACGAGTTCCTTTCTACTTCTTGTCTTCGTTAACATTATTTTTCCATTCAACTTTTATATTCATATGGTATACCTACGAAAATGAAGAACATAAAATGATATGAGAAATAATGTCTGAAAAGAAGGACATAGATGTTTTTCCCTTTAATTTTTTAATTTTAGTTTTAAAAGAAGCTGTTTTATGTAATTAGACATTTTAATTCATTCTTCCTTAGAACAATATTAATTTAGATTCTATCTAATAAACTGATTTAAATACACTGTTTTTTAAAATCAATAATCTTTGAGTTTATATTTTTCACCGGATAGATTTAGAATTCGACAAATAATTACAAAAATGATACAATTTTGAACATTTCAGTTTACAACTCAAATGATTAGAAAATCCTATTTATACAAAATTCATTTTTTACGATTCATCTGCTTTTTGGCATGCTGACTTCGAACTTCTTCCAGTAACACTCATCGAATTTCTTTTAATTTCATGTAATTAAAAAAAAATTTTTCATCAGAGAATCCTTTCAACATTCTTGCGAATGCGATTTTTAAAAATACGAATATTTGAACTGACGAGTTTGTATGGTTTGGAAGAATCGTTCATTTTACTTTCTTCTTGAGGCATTTGTTGTTATAGAATAAATAAAATGTATTCCAAAAATATAAATTTCCCATCAAATTCAGTTGACGGTATTAAACTTATCTCGATTCATCTACATTATATTCTAGCTGAAATTAATTTAAGGGTCATACAAACTGAGGTGACTGGTAGTATCAGGAGGAGCTTGATTTACTTGGTTTCCTTGCGATAAACTTGCTAAAATCATCCCTGTTAATTTAACTTCATTGATGCTTCAAGTATTAGAAGTAGACATTGCCTGGAGGTTACCGAAGTTTGAAAAGCTACCGCGGGCTGATCAGTTTACAGAAACTTAACACTTTTCTCGCACTAACACATTTTATCAGGTAAATTCCGTAATCACTAAAAGCAATTTCCTAATGGACCCCTTATAAAATATATAGAAAATAAATTTTTAAGAAAGTGTCTAATTATATTTTTTCTTTATAGTCTCAAAAGTGCAGATTAGTTATATAAAAGAATTTTATAGGACAAGTACGGTTTTCACTGAAAAAAACCAAACTTTTAATGTTTGCATATAATTCGTAAAAAATTGGTATTTTTTACTGAATACCTTACATTTTCTAAATCGATTGCACTAAAACAAAACTGTTAACAGATTCATGAAGTGTTGGAGTAAATTTTAAACATTAGTTTAATCTTAAATATAGTTGAATGTGGCCCCATTGAAGCATATCCTTGAATTTTTTTAGGAGGTTGTATTTTGAAAATTCATTTTCGACCCCAATAGTATAATTCGAAAGTCGCATGTGATGTTGGTTGTTTGGAAAATGGCGATATTCTTGTTTTAATATTTAGGGGACAATAAAACAAACTCTTAAATAATATAAAGAAATTCCCCGTTTGAATTTGATTTTGACGTTTATTGTAAATTGACTTTCCGGCATCAATATAATATGATAAAAAAATCTTCTGTGATTTTGGTTTTTAGAAAATGTCAATTCACTTGATTGAATGTTAAGGAAATGTTAAAAGCACTCTTAGAGTAAGTTCAACAACCTTTCATGATGGGATACACTTCACACGTTCATTGAGAATTGATTGCCAACCATCGATTGAGTTTGCTTGTTAGTTAATATCGATTTCCTTATTTAAATACTTACCGAATCTTGAAACAACCATCAAAATAATTTCAATGACCCCAACGGCATATTCAATAAATTTCAGCGACATTCCCTGTCTGACTATGTTGTTCAAATTATTGTAAATGTATTTTCAACCTCAATAATACAATAAAAATAGAAGTCCTGTGTTTTTTTTATTTCTATCTAATTGTTTGAATATTTAAGTGATGTTAAAACAACGCTTAAAATTAAGTCAAACACTTCGTTCGGTAGGTACGCTTCTTTTAATTCTTTTTTAGTATTTGGTTATCCCATTAATTTAATTAAAACATCTTCCTTTTATTTGATTGCTAGGATATGTCGATTTTCTTGCCTGAATGTTAAGATGTTGGTCAAATAATTCCCAAATCTGCATGCACAAAATAGTGAATTTGTCAAGTTTATGGGTAGACATTTTGATTTCAATGTATCTGGCTTACAAAATGTGAGGAATTAATCCAAGCAGAGGGATTCTTTAAAAACACATGCAAGAATGGTAACTTTGGCAACTTTTTGAGAAAGAACTGTCCATTTTACTTGTAATTCTTCTTTTGAATTATTGATCGGCACGTTTAAAATTACAAGAAACTTAGATATTTTGGCAAACAGGCATTTTTTCTTAATTTTCTTCAGGGTCGTTTCTTTGAATACTTACTCTTGATCCTTTTAAATAAAACAAAACTACAGTAAATTCAAAAGCTACTCTAAAATTTTAACTATGATAAAACAAATGTATTTTTAATCGATGAATTCTCTGTATGATCGCATCAATAACTTTTTTTACTTTCATTCATTTTTTCCTTTATACACGCATATACCCCATTAGAAGTATAAATTTGTATATCCATCCTGGATCTTAGATAATTTTTTTCCTGCCGTACTTATTCTTTTCCTTTACTTCAAGTTTTATAAGGATTTGAGATTTTCATCTTTCGTTTTTTTTTAAAATCAAAATAACTTTTTTTTTACTTGCGAGTATTCAAAATACTGGATTTTTATTTGGCCTCAAAATGGTCTTAAAATTGCAAAATAATGTTTATTTTAGATAATGAATTGAAATTTTTCTAAAATAATCTAATTTTTATACAGCACTAGTAATTATCGATTAATAGTATATAAACGAACTGTTCATAATCCCTCATTGCGAATTAAACATTTACACTAAGAAAATGATTCCTTGATTGATATGAAAATATTCATTTTCTCTCAGTCGCAGATAATTACTTTTGATAAAAAAAAAATTTTTTCGGTGAAAAATATGGTGTTTTCTTCCAATGAAAACTGTTTTTTCAGTAAACATCATTTTTTATATTTTGATGTTATTTTTGGATTAATGAGAAAATATTTTCAAGAAACGATTTCTTTAATTTTAGGAAAAAATTTACTGATTGTATTAAGAATTACATCAATTTTTTTAATTTGAGGAATTCATTTTTCGTACTAATTGTTTATGAAGTAAGAGCCTCGCAGACGCAGGGAGAATCTTAAATACGGCGTTCATGTATTATAAATAGTAGTAAGGCTCAAGTTCTGAACAGGAATCATGGTACATGAACTGCATTAAAACTTGCAAAGACAATCAAAAGTTGAAGAAGTTCGTCACACTGTGAAGTCTCATTGCCGAGCAGATATTATTGTTACACTACACAATTAGTTGATATCTTTGTTTCATGCCAAGCAAAATACTTACAAAAGTCTTGACCAGAAAATGGAATATTATTTGATATTTCTTGAAATATTCAACTTAAGTGAAATGAAATCTTAGTGAATTTCCAGAAACCCGCAATGCGTAGGGAAATTCCAAGATTGAAGTTCGTAAGTTTCTTGTGTAAATATAAAATGAATAAGTAATAAAACATATAATTTTCTTTGAAACTTGATATCGCTTGAATGTTCCTAGAAAATAATAATAAAACATCAAAGGCTTAGAAAATATATCAAAATATTTGATTCAGAATTTCTGAAATTTCTTGGCAATTTGTCGACAAATTAATGTAGATTCTTCTAGAATTCTTTCGGGAAGCAGTAGTCCCAGGAATTTTTTTATTGGGAAATTTTTTACTGCCTATAGAGTATTCATATTTTAAAATAATCTTTTATTTCTCATAACACTCGCAAAAAGAGACTTTTTCGAATTTTGTTCTAAATTGTTTAAAATCTATTTCAAAATATTCCTTCTAGTTTAGAGAACAAATATCATCAGGGGGGAGAGATCAAAACAGTTTGATACTGAATAAAAACAGAAATAAAAAATTAAAAATCTGGGAAAATTCCGTTCTTAACTAACCCTATTTATGTTTTGTTTAAACTGCTTCTACTAACGTAATTTAAAGTGCTGAGTAAGAGCATGATCACAAGAATATTCGTAAATGTCATTTTTTCACCTACAAAAGTTTTCGAACCATTCAAAAATGTGTAATGAATCAAAAAGCAGATGATTTTTAAAATTTATAAGTGTATGCATTTATTTTTCAATTTAAATCATTCGGACTGATAATTTGCTTATAAACCTATAAATTGGTAAATTTTGCTACTGAAATGCATTTATTGATTATTGATTGCAAAGTGTTAGAAGCTTTTATTATATAAGTGTAACGTATTAAACGTTTGGGTACAAATATTTTGAATTGAAAATTTGTTTAATCTTAAATTTAAAATCATTCAAATACGAAATTTTCACTCTGACTGTTTTAATTTACAGTTCAGTTTTTATTACTTCGAATTAGAAAAAAATATCTTTAAGAGTTCCTATTGTATTAATTTCATTAAACGTGAAAATTTGTTGCTGACCGGAAAATAACCGGCAGTTTTTGCATCGAATTAAACGGCCATCCTAATAACGTAAACGATTATAGAAGTGAATAAGTAAAAACATAATTGTGACAATTTCTTTTTGGGAAAAGTACAAATGTTTTTTGGTATTTCCGGAATGATGTTTTACTTTAGGACGAGAAAGTAGAATTTTTAAATAATGTTATAACATTGACTTTAAAACTCAGAAAAGTCACCAAAGTAAGCAACTACGGTTTTAGTGATTTTTAAAAAATTATGTGTCGAACTCTAATTTAACAAAATGAAACAGTCCTTCCCAGATGTACTTTTACGATCTTTGTAAGGAACATTGTATGATGTAATTCCACATTTATATTCACGTGCGCGAGATATGCAACATTCATTACGATTTACTGTGAAATTAACTTTTAAAGCAACTCAACTAATAAAATCTTTAATGATAATATCACCCTGGAGATTTAAAAAAAACTGCGGCACATAATTAGAGATATGAGTGCATGCAATTCACTTACGAAGGCTTGACATCAACTTGCCATGATGAAGGAGTTTATTTCGAGATTTTTTATAATGTTTTAATTTCTTTAAATTTCGCAAATGCTATTTTTCCGCTATGAGAACAAATTAGAGTTTTAATCACTTATCTACCAACGTTCTTTTACCTGTAGAAGCATAAAGATAATCAAAGCAGAACATTTTTTTTAATTACTGCTGGATGGCCATAGGTCAGGGAAAATTATGGAATTTCCAAATTTAAACATGAACAAATAAATTGTCGATTAATATTATTTATTTATTAAAAATGCAATAAATAAATATTTTAATCAAATCATTTTTTAAATTATTTTTGAATTTAAAAGAACAATAATTGTATAAAAATCTTATTTAAAAATAAATTTAAAAACGCGTGCGCTTTAATATAAAAAAATGTTCTCTCTAATTTTTTCTGGGTTGAAAATGGGTGAGGATTTTTTTGTCGTTTACAAAGCTCACATCAACATTTGCACGTTCATTATGACATTATAAAGCAAAAATGGCAAAAAAAATATTTTGTCAAGACGAAACTCGCACAAAAGGTGCAGAGGGCCCTGATTGTTTATGGTTTGGCCAATCTCGATATAGTACAGTTATTATAGCCGGACTGCATTGTAGTTTAAAATTCATCTTTTCGAAATTAAAAGTCAACTTTTTTTCAAGCTTTTAACTTTTTAGTTTGAGAAATCATCTATTTGGTTGAAAATACCACTGTTTTTGGTTTAAGTTTATTTACTTATTTTTTTAAAATCTAAGTATTTCGTAGAAAATTCATCTTTGTAGGTAACAGTTAAACAAGTTTTTTTATAACAGTAGGTTACAGTAAAACAATGATAGATTTTTGTTGAGATAAATAAATAAATTTTTCACTTCTAATTTTCAAACTGAAATTATCTTATTTCGTTCATAAAAAATACTATGTTAAAACATGCGCAAGATTAAATAGCTAATCTCTGAATATAAATGGTTCTATATCCACCCTGATTCTGCAAACTATATTTCTCCAAATTATTTTTATTACAATTTTTAATGAACGTTTTATAGAATCACTGTTTTAAATTAAAAGCAATATTGTTTAATACATCTGAAAGTGGTAGGGTCTGATTACCAGAATAAGGTTTTTTACTGAATAATAAAACAAGAGAAACTAGATTTTTGATTTATGAACTGGATGCAAATTCCGTATCAAGATTTCTGGAGCAGAAGCAAATTTTGTAAACGACCGCATCACTCTTCTTCTTTACTCCACGTTTTTCTGAAACTAAGAGCGCACGAAGGACGATAACAAGTTTATGACTTAACGAGTCTACGAGACGAATATTGATTTTGAAATTGAGACTATGCTTTATATTATTTTTGGCGTCTCGTAAGTCCAGATATAAGCATTGGTCTTTACTCATCAATTAACCTTCAATCGGAAATTTTAGGGTAGTTGTCGTGCTAAATATAAGTTTCTTGAAAAGAAACAAGTTTTCTATGATTCTATGAATTGAAATTATCATTCATGTATTGTAAAATAAAAATAAAAACATTCTTTTTATGAGAAATGTGTAAAATTTACAAAAAATAATTATTTTAATTATTTTAAGAAAAGTGTTTTAAATTTTGAAAAGATCTGTTTGTTTAGATTTTTGATAACAAGTTTGATAAATTTTTTATTTCACAAGAAAATTGACATTTTTCTCACTTTTCAATAACATACAGAAATATGTACTGTAACTATCTACAAGAAATTTCTAGTTGATGAGCATGTTTACATAAATTGTTTTTACGAAATCAACGTTGAATATCCCTCTAATGACTCTCTTTTATTATACTTTACAAATTCACAGGAATTCATTATTATTTAAACAAATTTTAATTAAGAAAATAAGGTGGGCTATTTTTCAAAGAAGACATTCTATGTTTTATGAAATTAACAAAGAATGTCTTTCCGGTGATTCTTGACTATGATACTTTGAAAATTTGTATAAATTATGCAACATTCAAGCATTTCTTATAATCAGATTTAGAATTTGGCTATTTTAAAAAGCAACAACAACACAACAACAACACAGCATGTTAGTCCATTTTTCAACTAAAACGCTTATTCTTTACGGAATCGACTATAATATCTTTTGATTACTCTTTACAATAACACTTCCCAAATTCATAACAATGATTTGTATTATATTTGTTAAAAATAGACAAACTCTAAATTTCTTAGCGAATATTCACTAAGTAATCAAGAAATGTTGTCAATTTTAAAAGCATCATAGCGAAATGACATCGGATAGAGATTTCTAGTTGATTCCGCAAACACAAGTTAGACACAGTCGTTGAAAAATATTGAAACTCTTAATCTGTTTATGAAAATTGTTTGCATAATTAAAATATTCTCTCAATATGTGAAGTTTCATAGAAAAAAATCTTTAAAAATGCATTCCTAGTTGATTTCGTATTAATCGTAATGTCACGTTAATTCAAATTTAAAAATCATTCATTCAAAAAAACTTCAAAATCGTATAAATAGCGTAGGCAAAAATTGGATTTTCCCACCGAAGCTTCCTTTGCCAAACTCTGTATAGTTTCTAATAATGTTTTAAAAGTGTGCGTCTAGGTTCAACCAAATTCGGTGATTATAGAACAAATATTTTCAATGATTCCAAGGGAGATGGAAAAGATAGGCCAGGTTCTCAAAAATTCGATAACTGTAGCAAAAATATTTTTGGTACTTGGGTTTTAATAGTGTTTAAAATTTTATCAAACATGGCTTATAATAATGGGGGAAAATTTCCTACAATTAAATTGTCTTCTAAATTGTCAACAATGTTGATGTAGAGAATGTTTTTCCCAGAGTAATAAGCCATACATTATTAAAATTAAAAATTTTGAGGAACTATTTTTTTCAGAGATCTAATTTTTGTCACGGGAAGTACCTCAAGTGTTACATGTACGATATAGTCAGACAATACATAATTCTATTTCGAACAATTTCTTTTTTAAATCCCAGACAAGAAAGAGGAGAATCTAGAATAAAATTTCGCTCTTTATCTAAAAACTAGTATCTTTATTGTTACTACAGATAACGTGTGGCAAATGTGATGTTTTCGAGACAATGTATTATACTTTAAAACTTTGATGTTCTTGTGAACTCTAAGTTTCCAAAACAACAAGTTTAATTAGATGAATATCCTGTTGAGGGGCATAGCGAAATTTTCCTCTTGTGAATGAACTTTCTAGGATTTTTTTTCTAGGAAGCTTTAAATTCATGAAAAAAGGTCATTAATTAATGTAATAACTAACTTAAAATAATTTTAATTAAGTTAGAGTAAGATAAATAATTATTTATAATGTTATAAAAAAAGCTAATTAAAAGAATTTATTTTTTGTGAATGAAAGGTTCAGACTGCAGTCTATATGATTGCTTTTGCAGCAAAATTGTCTTGTCGCTGAGTTTGCTTTCCACAAAAGTGTCTCACCGCGAAATAAATTTCTCGTAAATGTTACATGCTGCGGGTCAGATCGAAAAGCCCTTTAATTTCTGAAATAAATTTGTTCCAAAACTAAAGGATTTAATCAAGTCAATCAGTGAGAAATTCCGAAAAAACTTAATATTTCGCGTAAATTTCATGTGATCCTGGAATCCTTAGGTCACTCGTACAATGACAGTCTTCCAAGAAGCAAGGATCAATGCTCTAGGCTGACGGAAAAGCGGTACAGCGTTGCAGCTGCCTACGCTGCTCTGCAGGGTAGCGAAGACGAGCTCGTCGCTGGCGAATCCGAGGATATAGCGCTCAAAACCCCTGGAAGTGAAACCGAGGATACTGACAATGGAGCACCGATTGATGAACCACCAAAGAATTTTACCTTCCTACGAAGATTTCGTTCTCCAAGGTTCAGCGAAGGTCATCATAAACGAGTCCCTACCCCAATGAAGAGGAAGCACCGTCGAAAACGAAATAAAGATGATATAGGCGACGACAATGAAGAGGATGAAGAGCAACCCAAGAAGCGTGGTGTTCCCGATCCCTACTATCCGATTTATCTTCCCATCGATCAAGCTTTCAAGGCCAAATATGTGTTCCATCATAATAAGGGGAAAACCTTCCAAGAAAGGCTTTACGTCTTTCTCGAACATCCTGGTGGTTGGATATGCTTCGTCTATCATTTCTCTGTGTAAGTATCAAAGTAAATCATAAAAAATTTGTAAGTTGTAGGCTATTTTTACCTTTAGACTATATTCGAATAGAGCACTGTTTTCGAAACTGCTGCAGGCGGTAGGGGCATGTCACCCTTGCTGCGGCAGCCGAGAAAGACACCCCAATGCGAGTTAAGCAGAAGGGCCTTTTTCATTTACTCGCAGTGGATGACCCTTTCACTTTTATTAGATTCAGGCCCGTTGCAAACACGGAGATTGAAAACATAGCCTCATTAAATTTTAATTAGCTGGATCATTTTCCTTATGCAATTAGAAAAAAGTAATAAAAGTCATCTATTTTCTTTTCTTTTTTTCATCACAAGATGATGATGCTAATGCAGCCTTTTCAAATTCAATTGTTTAATATTTGACCCAATTTCAATTTTTCTCCGCTGGCATGAGTCAAGTAGCCGCCGGCAAGGCCAGCACGCAATTGGGTGGACCTTAAATTTACTCCTACTGTTAAAAATAGTCTGCAGATCCCAAATTTCAAGAAAATTGCCCTTGCCCTCCCGAATGAATTAAAGAAATAAGCTCGCTGTATACCATATTTAAAGCGGACACACTTAAAACAATAACTAATTTATTTCAGATGAAAGTTAAGTTTTTATAAACAATTGATGTGATTTGCTAAGATTTATTGCTAAGATTTATTCGAAAACATTATGTTTGGCGTCTGAAAACTCCTCATAATGAACAATTACAATTGTTATCAACAATTTTAAGCAAAAATATTAAGTTTGGCTATGTTACTCAAGGACAGTTTTTTAATTTCGATTAAACCTTAGTGGAGTCACTCAAAAACTGATTTTCTAATATAAATATGAAATAGCGGAAACCACCTCACAATAGTTAATGAACCAACTGTAGATCATCATTAATTAATAATGCTTCTGTATGTATAATAAAAAAATTATTTCAATTTAATTAACAGTTATTAATACACATTCGGCAATAAGGAAAAACTACAAATTATTATTTTAGGTATATTTGTGATTTTAATTCGTGATTGTCCATTGTACGTTCATTTTTGTAGGGTAATCTTTCCTATATTAATTGTCAATAACACATTTCATGAACGGAACACCCATTTTGAGCTTTCTCTTGCGAAAAAAATGTTTCCACAATAAATATTACCATAAAGCAATTCGATATTGAGTCTGGTAATGACGCAATACGTCCACAAACAATTACGACGTTTATCAATAAATAACCATGTTATGTATTGCCATGAAAAAAAATTTTTTCTGTAACATTTTACGTGTGATAATTTATGATAAGAAGTTTTCCATAACTATATTAAATACTGTTGTAAAAATAAATAAACAATAAGTAATATATTTTTATATTTTTATTATTGTTCGTCTTTATTAACTTCCAATGAGTTGAGCATGAACAATAAATACTTCTAATCTTTATTCACAATTTAATTCGTAACTGCAAAATGGTGAAAAGTCATAGAAAAAATAACCTTCGAAAGTATTACTATTACTATTATTATAGTGTCAACTTTAAAATGCCTTACATAGGTATTTGTTTGTGATTTTTTTAGTAACAGTCAAAATTATTCCTGGGTGTATCTTATTACTTTATATTAATTACCAATAAATCGATTTATGGAAATCTTTCTTGTCAAAACAATTTTTTTACCAAGGAGAAGCCCGAAAGACGTCTTTTTTTAATAAAATTTATTGTTGCGGAATACAAAATCTGCACTTAAGTAAGATAGCCAATTTTGTATACAAATAAACCTTAAAACTAAATAAATTATTTTTGTTCTCTGAGTATACCTGCTGTTTATTTTTTTTTTTTAATGAAAAAAATAAAACATGCGAATTTTTGCTTTTCCCACACACTTCGTTAAATAAATTATTTAACAAAAATAATATTTGAAGAAATCCGCTTTTACAACTTTTTGAAAAATTTAATGATGATCGTTTCTAAAAAAAACTTCTAAATCCCTTACAAATTGCGATTGTAGACTATTTCAAATTGTATATACTGCCGTGCAAACAAGAAAAATCGCAAGTACATTTGTGATGAGTCCCCTGTAATCCCCATTGCGGTTAGGTTGACAAGTTGACCTCCGAATACCAGTCTGATACCAGATCATTAAAATTGAGAGTAGACAACAATTAGTTTCAATCGCTAAGAGCTTGGAAAATTCTGGTTATAGATAAATTTATTTTTAAAGAATGTTGTTAAGGTTTTTTATACTCTATCCGTTCCTTGGTCAGAAAGAAAATTAATGATCCTTGGGAATATAAGACGGAAGTTCAATCTTAAGGAAATCTAGGGTTGGGTCGTTTTTTCTTCTGGAAAGGGAAGTACTACGGTCAAGGCCAAGGCTGTATATATTACGCCGTGGCAATCATGCACGTTTCGAATTTAGAAGAAAGTTATGACTATGTAGTCAGCTTTCGATTTCAAACATGCAATTGTATGTTTATTTAAGTATCCGTTTTTATGTGTTTTCTTAAAGGTAATTTATTTCTATATAAAGAAATAATAGAAAGATATTTTACCTATTAGGACAATTTTCAGACATTGAGTGAAATATTTTTAACTTTGGAAGAAAATTAAATGATCAAATATGATCAGTCCGAAATTTTTTCCCATATGGTTCTTGAAACGCCTCCTGCGGCTGGACATCGCCGGAAATCAAACTTCTGTTGCAAATGATTTCTGTAATGAGAAAAAGGAAACTGTAGTCTGCAAATTTTAGAAAGATAGAAATTGTGCTACTGTACTGAGAAATTCAGACATATGAGGAAAGCCTTATTTCTTAGGTCCTTGATCGTTTAGTTTTTTAGGTCCTGGGTAGATATCGAAAACAAATAGAAATCGTAAAATACTATATTATTTTCTTTTTATGTCATTTATTATTGCCACCTACGTTTTTAAATAATAAATTTCCTAATCCCTTTTGGAAACGGGTATTTTATCAGACATAGTTTGTACTAATTTTCTATCGTACAATGACAAATCTAAATTAATTATTTTTGTTGTTATGAAAACTTTCGATTTCAATTATTTTACTTTTAAAGTATTCAAAATGTAATATACCTACTATGCCACATTTCACCGCATACCATACTAGCCTATAAGTACTAAGCTAACCAAAAACATGGACATGATGTGCCACAACACCCCATGTGACATATTGTCCTATGTGATCGTTTGTCCCATGTTTAAGATTACCGTAAATGTCTGCTGCCCCATATTGTCCCTAATATACTACAATAACCAAAAACATGGACTAAAGTTTGGTACACCTATCATTACTTATCCGGAACGTGAGTTGACTTGCGCGAAGCTTGTGCACGGGGTGCGGACTTCTAATGTATATGTATAAGATACAAAGTATATAATCCAGAAATTGTATATTATTCCTAGGCATTAAATACTTTAAAAAATGTCGAGAATTTTCCCCACTTTTTAGTGGAGAAACTTCCACATTTTCGTTGTGGAAATTCATTTTCCCCAAGATTTAGGGAAATGTTCTAAAAAGTTCTTATAATTCACTGCAAAATTGGAAAAAACTCCCCAAAATGTAGTAAATTCTATAATACCTACATTTTTTTGGACAATTTACCTAAAGAGATAGTGATTTATACAAAAGTTTGTAAATATTCCCTGAAATTTGGGGAATTATGTGATTCGTACTGTATGTAGGGAATCAAATTGCCAAATAATATTTACTTTTCCAAGTAGGTCAGGTATACTTTCTAAAGATTCTTAAAGTATTATCTAATGTTTAGGAATACATTTTGCCCTTAAATATTTGTGCAACTAACACAGTATGCTGAATAATATTTCACATTCTTTACAGAAAATATTTATTAATGTTGTAGTCATCTCAAAAATTTATTTTTATAAAATTTTTTTGTTTAGGTGTGAATGTAGTTTTAAATTTAAAATTTCTGCAGTTCTTTACTTTTAATAAGTGTTAATATAATGAATCTTGCTGCTTTACGCTTGCAGTTCGGGTGAAAATCCGCCAGGGCGAGACATGCCTCCTCTCTCGCAACAGAAAAGACGTGTCGAGTGTTTGAAAGACCGGTCTATGCGAAGCTAAGTAACAGATTGAGTAAAAAGCAGATGATCTATTAAGACATAATGGATGTGTTGTCTTACCAAACCTTAATACAGAGGCGAAGGAGTGTGGCCCTGTATCTCGTCGATATACCGGGCGGAAGGTGGGTGGCTCGCCGCCCTGTCCCTATTTACTCTAACACAATGAAGGGGAAATACAGTCTTAAAGTGAGATCTTCTGAGCAGAAAAATAGGGAAAAGTTCAAGCCCTATGACAGAAAAGAAAGTGTAAAAACAGTGCAATTTAATACAAACAGCAGATTCCTGGTCGTCCAAAATAATGTGCCAATGGATGACGAAGACTTACCTGAGATTAACGAGCAAGAAACAAAAAATGCCTCCCGTAATATTGGAAAAGTGCATCAATGACTACGCCCTACTCATCAACTTCATTAATGAAGTTACTATCGGGGGCCCGCAAATCAAGAAGAATTGTAACTCCACCAAGATAACAATCTACACCGATCTATGGAATGATTATGAGAGCTTATAAAAACTGTTCCAAGAAAGGCAGAAACATTTTTACACATACTCGACAAAACAAGATAAATCTCAGAAACTCGTTATCCACGGATTAGGATTGTTAGCCGAAACGGAAATTAAGGATGATTTAGAATGGTAAGGATTGAAAAAATGTAATGTATATAGAGTCAAGAAACAATTGAATAACCAGGATGTAACCTGAAATACAACTTCAATCTCAAATTCTGACAACTCTATTTATATGGTAGTCCTAAATAAAGAGACAAAAGCTCAAGATGCCTTAAAAATCAGGGCTTTTTGATACAGGAGAATCAGGTGGGAGAAATATCGCAACACGAGAAAGGTGATACAGTGTGGGAAGTTTCAGAAATTCGGTCATGGAACAGAAAATAACCACGAAACACCTAAGTGTGTTAAATGCCCTAAAATCATCTCGTGACAAATTTCCCAAAAACACGTGATTTTTGATCACGGAAACTAGATTGTATGTGAAGCCTACAAGAAGCACCTAAAGAAAGTGGAGCAACTTAAAACTCAAAGAAAACCTCATCTCCAGAATACAAGAACCTACTACAATCAGAATCCAGAGCAATACTTCCCATTACTGCTGAGAAAAAGAGAACTATAGAATCAAATAGCAACATCTCCAGCCACAGAAACTAGCCAGCCTGAATCAGCGTGGGAAGATAGAAAATCATCATCGAGAAGTAGAAATGAAACGAAGACCCAAGCATCACTCTATGATGTCAGTAAGCTCTTTAAAAAAGCGCTCAGATTAAAAAAAAACTAGTTTTATGTAAAAATAATTTCCAAAGGTTACAAGCGAACAGTGAACTTGCTGCTGAAGTTGATGGATAGCTCCCCAAAAAGTCAAAACCTTAAAATAGTACACTGGAATTCCAGCGGCTATAAAAGCAAAAAGCATGAAGTGCCCATGTTTCTTTTCAACTATGATGTCGACGTATTCATAGTTGGGGAAACACGGGGACAATAAATCTAATACTAGCAATATATACCGCAACTCACACTAACATCTGTGCAGGAGAACGAAACTGCTTTCTTAATATATGTATATTCAGTGTAATTAGAGTATTCCTTTACTGTATAATTTTTCTTCGACTGTTCTTTAAATAACGTGGTTATTTTTCAGGAATAAAAAAATTAATTGGGTCATGCGTTCATAATGTAATAGAAGCAAGTGATTCTGATGTTAACGAATCATTATGTATTTGCCAAAAAATTGTCTTCTTACGTTTCGATCTTATTGCGCGTCTTCTTCAGATTTTCGATATCACCTGTAGTGACAAATTGTGTCCATAAGACGTTTCAAAATCCGATTTCGTCAACTTATTTAATTTTAAAGTGAAACATATAAGTTTGGTTTTTTTAAAACAAATTTTGCACACAAATCTTTGTATTAAAAAGTAGTTATTTATAAAATGCTATTGAAAAGAAATTGAAACCTCAGAAATCGTACCGCGGTATCCAATTTGAAGAAACTACATTTTTAGAAACTGACACTGTGCAATTTAATGAATGAATACTTTTTAATACAAAGATTTGTGTGCACAGTTTGTTTAAGAAAACCCAAATTGAATGTTTTACACCAAAATTGAATAAGTTGATGAAATTGGATTTTGAAATGTCTTATGGATATAATTTGTCGCTACAGGTGATATTGAAAATCTGAAGAAGACTTGCAAGAAGGTCGAAACGTAAACAGATAATGTTTTTAGCAAATAAATAATAATTCGTTAACATCATAATCCCTTGTTTTTATTATATCATGAGCATATGACCGGATTAATTTTTTATTCATGAAGAAAAACCACGTTACATTCTTAATCTGAGCAGTAAAGTTATTGCCAAGCAAGTTACCTGGAACTGTTATGGTAATAAGAAAACGGTAACATAATTTAAAGCTTTAATAATGAACATCCTTATTCTCTAGAGTACCCAAATAATCTCACTTTGCATCCATATAAAATTAAAGCCCGACCAAGCATTGTAGATTTAGCAATAATCAAAAATGTAACCAACCTCCATACAATTGATACCCTAAATGAACTAAGTTCTGATCACAAACCTGTTCTAATCTTACTTAGTGATAAGCAAGTTAGCATAGAATCCCCCTTCCTTCCCAGATTAGTAAATTATAAAAAAGCTTACCAGGAAAAATTCGAAGAACTTAATTATACCCATGTCATAATAACCTCAACTATCAATACAACAACAAGTCATAGATGATACAATCCCTACCCAGTTACTTTTTCCATTTAGACGCGCTCTCGCTGAAAATATACTGAACCAAACCAAGCACAGGAATTCTCTAAGAAGATTTGTTTAAAAACAAAAAATTTATATCTAAAACCTATTATTAACTAGGAAAATAGGAAAATTTAATAAAAACTACAAGAATATAAGAATAAAAACTGGGACGATAAACCTTCTTCACTTAGCATTAGGGATAATACTTTTTGAAAAATGGCAACATCACTAAAAGGATTAAACGAACAGCACATTCCCCCACTGAAAGCATTAGATAAAGTCTTACTCAGTGATATAGACAAAGCTAAAACAATTGCCAATAACTTTGAAAAAGTTCACTATTCTACTGCTAGTTTTGGGAAACCTCAAAATAATAATAAAATAGAGGAGCAATATAATATCATTATGCAAATTAAATTGAACTTTAAAGAAATTAAACAAGCTATCGCAAAAAAAATTAAAAGAGCTATCTGTAGAACAAGCGCCATAGTACAAATTACGAATATATTCAATGCATGATGAAAACCAGGTTATTTTCCAGCTGAGAAGAAGAGAGCAAAAATGTTACCAATATATAAGACGGGGAAGGATTAAACCTCTCCCGAAAGCTACATGCATATAAGTCTTCTTGCAAGCTTAAGTAAAATTTTTGAGTCGGTAATTTTAAATAGCAGCAGCTGGCTAGACTGACTGATTATATCATCACTCACTTTAATGTTAAACATAGCACAACTGCTCTTTTCCTTGATATGATAAAAGCGTTCGACACCAACTGGCATAAACCTATTACAATATGTAATCAAGATAATAAGCAGTTACCTCTGGGATAGGTTCTTCATGGTACAAGTTAATGATAAGTTTTCGACTAAGAAATCTGCAGTAGCAGGCATCCCCCAAGGATCAGTATTAGGGCCAGTATTATTTTTGTATTATAATAATAACATACATAAGTCTGATTGTGTTAACAAAGCCCTATTTTCAAATGATACAGCCAGATATATTACTTATGGTTGTAAAAAGTTACAATAGTAAAATTACGAAATCATGTACAAAAGCTAGAAAAATATTCTGTACAATGGACCTTAAATTTGATACTGAATCTATTGCACATAGAAAAGATGCCAAGTATCTAGGTGTATTACATAGGGCGCTGGGAAAGTTTTGTTCTACACAGGTGTCTTTCACAGTCGTTCAAAATACTCTACCATAGTTAACACACAAAATATCTATTCCATGTTTCCTCAGAGAGATGCGCACATGTTTGGCCCCACGCTGCCACGAGTTCTTCATCATAGGTAAACGGTTTTCTCTTTAGCCGCTTCTTTGCTTCCGGAAACTATCCAAAGTCAGAAGACGGTCTGGACTGTACAGAGGGTGATCTAAAAGATTTAGTCCAGATTTAAATAAAAACTCATTATCGTGATGAAGAAACCACGAGTCCAGCCGAGACTTTGGTCGCTAGTTTTGAAGTCTTTCAATGACATTCGGCAAACACTTTTCCGTGTACTAAGTATACTAACCACGCGAAACGAGCGCGAACTAGTCGTAACTTGCACCACCCAGTTCGTCGCTTTCTTTTATCAACCACAGCTTCCAGGGATTTTTAGAAACAGCACTGGACAAAACTTTCCGAGCGCACTATTTACTTGACTCAAAACGTACCTTTAGTAAGCAGATTAGAATAGCGCGAAATAAGGAAAATTCAGTAACAGGGTCACTATATTCGTTATTATTTAGTAAGAGCAAAGTGAGTACTTGTAACAAGCTTATTGTATACAAAATGATCATCAGAAAAATCATGTTGTGTGCGGCTCCAATCTGGGGTAGAACTTACAAAATAAATATTGTGCATCTCCAAAAAATTCAAAACAAATGCATAAAAATGTCTATGAATGCCAAAAGGGACACTAGAATCACTGAGCTTCATTTAAATCTAAAATTCACTAATTATGAGGAAACACCTTACGGGATTAAATATAAATTACCGCAGCGTTTTTTGCAAAAGTGAAACCAAACTTTCCAAAACATAATACTTCTAGCAGCTCAATATTCTCAGCTAAAGTATTTTCTCTATACATAGCCTAGAATAGGTTAGTTTAAGAAAAAATATATTTTTTAATCTACAAACCTAAATAGGTTTTTTATATATTTTTTTTAAAGTATTGGAATCACAAATGTAAAAAACTGTTTCTCAATAATTAATACAGAAGCACCAAAAACTATGTACCAACAATTAATGCAGTTTAAACAGCAGAGACTACCTTGATCTACAGGCCGATTCCTTTAGGTGGAGGTTCTTCTATTGAAAAGGTCGAGCTGTGGTCATTGCTCTTCTTTGTTAAGATTCGATCAATTTGAATAAAATTTTTTATAGAATTCCAAAAAATTTCTCCTTCTAACTCTCAAGGAAAATTCTCACACTTTAGTTAGATTCCAGAAAAATATAAGGAATGTTCCCAACTCTGTTTTGGGGAAAATTCTCGAATTTTGGTTTATATTACTTCCACATGGTTTTTGGGGAAATTCACTCGAAATTTTTTTATAGCGTACATATTGCCTGGCCATTTAAGGGAAAGCATTATTATTATTACACCATTAAGCCGTTTCCCTTTCGGGGTAGGCGTGACTCACTCGGTAGGGAGGGGAGTAGTGT
>JAAAKG020215812.1:0-22114 GCA_010014905.2 Druon quercuslanigerum
ATACAAAGTTTTAATTGATTTTGAATAAAGACCGTGCGTTTTAGCGTCATTTTTGTTAATTAAAGTGCAGTGGTTTTCATTGACTTGACCTAAACATGCATGTCTCCCTACCAGAATTGATCAGTTGTAACTTGTTGTTCAGTCAATCATTTCTTTTTTTTTTGTGTTCAAAACAAGTAGCTTAATGGAAAAAGAATCCGACCGGCAGTCGAAAGTTGTATGGTTCGATTCCTAGAGGAGCGAATAAGATCTTTTTTTTTAGAAAAAATCGAATTAAAAAAACAATGAATATCATTATTTTTAAAGCTAAATAATTTTTATAATTATTTTTCAGAAATGGTTGGATGCTACTATCAGCATTTTGATACTAAGCCAATCGAAGAAATGTCGAACCTCCCGCTAAACCTGAAGAATGTTAATAAGCCACTTTGCACTTACTTGTATTACAATTGGGCTGGACTTGATAAAAGCGCTGCTGTTATCACTCTCAACCCAAAACAAGATACAGAAAGTAAAGGATTTGAACATTTTAATAATCTTAGGAAAAAATACCCAACTCTGAAAACCTTAATCTCCATGGTACCCATGTGGGCTTTCCCACCGCAGCAGGCATATGAAGATTATTCCAAGTAATAAAAACTTATATTTTTATTCAGGATTAATTATTAAATTTTCGACCATTTAAATGCAGAATTAAAAGCTCCTAAGTACATATCTTAAAACTGGGGAAATACGGTGATTTTTTACGTAAATAGGGGAATAATGGGGGAAAACATGAATGTTTAAGAAAAATGTTTACTTTAAACCCCAAAAGAATAATTTATAACGAAAAATCTATTTCTAAAAAAGAAAGATGTTTTTTGAAAGAAACGGTTAAGGATTATTATAAAAAATTTCAGGAGAGACACGTGCATTTACAATAAAAGAGTCGGATTTTGAAGCAAAGAACACAAGTTTAAGCAAAATAGTTTGATTTTTAACCAAAAGAATTACTTTTTTAGAAAATTGTTGAATTAGGTACCAAAAAAAAAATATTGACTTAAAATTAATAATAAAAATGATAAATGATGAGAATTAATATTACAGAAGTTAAATAAAATTCATTATTATAACAAATATTTTCAACCAATATAATACAATAATATACACATTTTGAGTCAGAAATGGCAATAGCTTAAAATAATACAAATTGTACTTAAATAATAAAATAGAATCTTAAAGCAAATATTTGAATTTTTAAAGAGTAAATTTTGAGCTAATAGTCAAATTTACAAAAAAATAATTAAACTTTTAATCAAGTAGAAATTATTGTCAACGATATTTAAAAGAATTTTAAATCAATAAATATACATTTTTAATATTAAAGGATAAATCTTTAGGAATGCAGTTGGATTTTTGTAAAAAAAACTTTTTAATCAAGTATTTGCATTTTAACCAAATAGTTGAATTTACAATAACAAAAATTATCAACATATTAATAAAATTTTAATCAAGAGGGACTAATTTACAAATTAGCCTAATTGTTAAATTTTTTCTTTAAAAAAACGAGTATTTTCGAAGACAGAAGTATTTTCAACCCCTAAATATAAATTTTTAGCTGGAAAGGTTAAACGAATTTTTAACACAAATATTAAATTTTTTCCTACACAGATGAGTTTTCACCCATAAAAGTTAATTCTTGAAGCGAATAATTAAATTGAAAATCCAATAATTAAACCTATAATCAATAGGGAATACGTTTAAAAAGTAAGTGAATTTGTTTAACCAAACAGATTAGTTTTTTTACAAAAAATTTGAATTTTAAATCAAATAGCTGAATGCTCAACCATAAAAGTCTAATTTCCAAGCAAATAGTCGAATTAAAAATATATATTATCTATACATTAAACCAAAAAGTTAAATTTACAACAGAATGATTCAACTTTTAATGAAGAGTAAATAATTTTCAAAAAGTTAGTTAAATTTTGTGCAAGAAAAGATTAGTTTTTAAAAAGATAGTTAACTTATGAACCAACTAGTTTAATTTTTACTCGTAAGTAAAAGTAAGTAAAAGTTTATTTATTCGTTTGAAAATTCAACTGTCAGGTTGATTTTTTTTAAATTCAACTGTTTAATTAAAAATGCAACTATTTTATTAAAAAGTAAATTTTTGGTCGAAAACTTGACTGTTTTGATAAAAATTGATCCGTTTGGATTATGAATTTATAATTATTGTTTAAATATTATACTGTATTTAAAAAACCATATTTTCTGCTTGACGATTTAAATATTTTGTTAAGAATTCAACTTTAAAAAAAATTTGGTCCCTCTTGATTAAAAGTTTAATTATTTGGTTAGTAATTCAAGTGTTTTGTTACATTTTTTTAATTCAGCTATGTGCTTGAAAAGTAATTAATTATTGGTGAAAAATCTAGTATTTGGTCACAAATTCAACTATTTTGCATTAAAAATTTATATTTATTACCTTAATATTTTTTTATTATCTATTAAATTACATTTTTTATTTCTTATTATTAATTTTAACAAGTTTATTTTGAACAAAATGAATAAATATTCAACTGAAATTGGTAAATTTAAAAAAAAATTCAATAGTTAACATTTTCACAAAACAGTAAAATCTTTAGCTCAAAAATATAGATTTTCAAGTAAAACGGAAGTTTCAGCCAAAAACATTTTGTATTGCCCCGGGAAAGTAAAAAAATCAAAATCAATAACCAATCAACATTCATAATTTTTATTAGATAAGTCGCATGTTTTAAAATATTTGAGAACCTTTTTTCAATTGCATGCACAATTATTATTTGTTTAAGCAATTTTTTTTCCTGTAAATCGTAAAAAAAAACTATTATTGTTCTAGATAAATTATAAATTGATTAAATCTCAGTAATAAGAATTCCTGTTTAACATATTTGATGATCATTGAAATAATTTTCATTTTTGTAAACCATTTCTTTTTTTTTTGGATCATAACGTAATGAACAAATGTTAAAAGTTACATTTTTTAGGTACAAAGCAATTGTTTAAACAATTTTCATTTTTTTAAATTAAATTTCATTATCCTGTGAATTGTGCAAAGTTTAATCCTCTGATTAATTTCAGAAGATTATAACTTCTTACGAGTTACAGGGAATACATTGCTTAAACAAATGCTAATATTTTTATTAATTTTCCAAATATCTTTGAAAAATGAAAATTTTAAAAATAATTGTCAAAATATATAAGATTTATCTTGGAATTTAATATCCTTCGAAATTGGTATGGCTTTTGAAAATTTTTGGTATTTTAATCTAAAATTTTAAATTGTCTAACATAAATTTTTGTTAAATTTAAATTGCTGAATATGTTTAACAACAATTTAAAATATTTTAGGTTGATTTAACAAACTTCACAAAGACGTTAAACATTTCTCTAAGATTTAAAAAAAAAAAATTTACGCTTGCGATTCTTGAACTCTATAATTTAGCCTAAAAAAACATTTCACGATTTACAGGCGAAAAGAAATTATTTAAAAAAATGTTTGAGCAATTGGATATTTGATAAAAAATACTTAGAAACTTTGACTTATCGAATAGATATAATTAGTTTTGAAAAGATTAAAAAAAAAAACAGTTTTCAGCATGAATTTGATATAAAACTGCTATTTTGCTTTTAATGGGGTATTTTCTAGGCATAATACAAGGGTTTTGAGCATGTCAAAAAAAAATCAATCAGAAGTACTTTTTGCAATTTTTTTGAAAATAACCCTTTCCCAATCAAACCGCTATGGCAATTTAAGAATCCTGGGGCAAGGGTTAATTTTAACTTAAAAGAAAAATTAGTGCATTCCTTTTTTCGTAAAACTAACAACTTTAAGGGGATCGATCACTAAAAATCAAAAGTTGAATCTTGGTTCGTTTAAATAAAAGGAATCAGGGAGCATTTAAATGGCCTCACCCAAAATCTCAAAGATCATCTAAAATTAAAAAATTTTATATTTTTAAAATTTTTCTTTGTAGACTACTAGCCGATTCGAACCTGCAGAAAAAACTTGCGAATAATGTTGTCAACTTTGTGAAAAAATACAGTTTCAATGGAATCGAGCTCTGTTGGAAATTTCCAGATAAAGGTGGTTCATCCTCTGATAGAACGAATTTCGTAACACTCATGAAGGCATTCAGAGCAAAATTCGATAAAGAAAATCTCATTTTATCGGTGAAAATTCGTGCTAAAGAAGCGACTGCTAATATGTATGATATGAATGGAGTATCTCAGTATGCAAATTTCATAAATTTGCAAACTTTTGATTTTCACAGTTCCAGTGATACGAGTAAGAAAGTTGGTCATAATGCTCCACTGCTTCCTTCACAAAAAGAAAACTCAGAGGAAAAAAAATTGAACGTTGTAAGTATTTTATAGAACAGAAATAATATTCAGAAAAAGAAGACGAAAATTTAAATTTATCGACTCTAAAACAAATGTCGTTCATTTACCGACACACGATAATGGTTCGTGTCCTATCTAAGATGCCAGTAGTCGGTAACAGTGCTACCCTATATATCGATTTTATAATCTAATACAGGATAGGAAGGATAAGGATATTATCTACCTTAACGACTAATGGCATCTTGGCATGGTCATAACTTATTATCGACCGTCGGTAAATGGCTCCAACATTTTTTATTGTTGCTTAGCTCGGAACAGAACCCTGTCCCAGTGCAGGCCTAGGTATACTACTAGTCACAATTTCTAAAATTGTTCGATTTTTAAAGCCACAGTTTATACAATAGTTTATAGAATAGTTTAATAGAATGAATAGAATAAATACAATGATTTTTCACGAGAATATAGAAATAATAGAGGAATAAATTTATTTAAAGTATAATCCACATAGATGTCATTTTAATTGGATTTTAAACGCTTTACATTCCTCAGATTTCAAGCCGAAATATATTGTATTTTGAATAAAACCGACATTTTAAAACCAAAAGGTTAATTTCAAACGAAAAAGATAAATTTTCAAAAAAGAAAACTAATTTTCTGCAAAAAAAAACAAATTTTTGAACAAAATTTTGAACCGATCAGTTACATTTTGCACGAAACTGTTTAATTTTCAAATAAAAAAAAAACTTGCTAGAAATCAGTCAAATTTTCTACCAAAAAATATGAGTTTTAAACCAAAAAGTTCATTTACAACGAAAATAGTTGAATTTGTCACCCAACAAGAGAAATTTTGTACAATAAAGTTAATTTTTAAGCTTAAAATAGGAATTTTTGAAGAAAGTGCGTTTTTAAATAAATATTAAAATTTTTCACTTAAAAATATTAATTTACAAAAAAAAATTTGAATTGTATACAAAATGTATACAAAGAAATTTGCAAGCAATAAGCTAAATTGGCCACAAGAATGTAAACTTTTATCGAAGAAAAAGGTAACATGCCTAGTAAAAAATTGAATTTTTTATCCGAAAGGACTAATTTAAAAAAAAAAGATTGAATTTTTGCGCAAATAAAGAATTTGTAACAAAATAGTTGAATATATAATTTAAAAAAAACTAATTTTCTAAAAAACAAGGAATTTTTATTAAAAAATTTTTTTTACATAAAAGTTATTTTCAAATAAAATAGTTGAATTGTGGAACATAAAATATGACTTTATCAAAAATGTTCGTTTTAACCAAGTAGTCAAATTTCTAAGCACAAAAAACTGATTTTCTATATATATAAAAAAGAATTTTTAAATCAATTATATAAATTTTTAACAAAAAATTTACTTTTCAGGCAAATAGTAAAACTTTCAACTAATACAATAGTTAAATTTCCAGAAAAAAAGTTATATTTTCAAAAAAAATAGTTAAATTTTTCTCTAAGTATATAGTTAACTTTTTAAAGTAAAAATAAAAAGTTTAAAAAGATGACCAAATTAAAAAAAAAGCAAATATTACACTCTAACCAAAAATAATTACATTTTCAGCCCGAAGGTTAAATTCGCCACAAGAATGTTTATTTTCAATAAAAAAAGATCATATTTTCAATTTTCAACCAGAAAATATGAATTTTCATGAAGAAAGTAAATTTTTAACGAAATAGTTAAAATCACAAGTCAGAAAAACAAATTTTCTGCAAGAAAATTTAATTTTTAGCTTGAAAATATTCAATTTTAACGTAAAATTCATTTTTAATTAATCATTTAAATTTGTTACTAAAGTAGTTTAATATTTAACACCAACAAACGAATTTTTCATTTTCAAGGCAAAGTTTTAACAAATCCCAAATTCAAAAATATCCGAAACTAAAATTCACCAACTTCAAGACCGACTTATAAAATAGAGCAATTATTAAGTTCCCAAAAATACTTTAATCCTCTAAATTTTAAGCTGCTTAACATGGTTAATTGATTATTCATGTATAAGCTATTTATGAAATGATAAATAGGGTAAACAATTAAATTATACATTAATTAATCATTTATTAATTATTTTCGACAAATTGAAATTTCAAGCATAGAAATATTTATGGGAACTTAACAATTAGTTTATTTTAAAAATTAGCAATTTTATAAATACTTAATTTACAATTAACGAATATTTTTTTTATTGACAACACTTAATAAAATCGAAAATTATTTTTAAAAATTTTAGAATAAATCTATGTTGAAATTAAATTTTGAGAATTGAGAACAAGAAAATAAGTGTTATCAGTTATTTTCTAAATTTATATTAATATAGTTTTCATAAAAGATTCTTGAGAAAATTAAAAAAAAAAACATTTTTGTATATTTCAGAGGTGTCAGAAAAGAATCTGGAAGACTTGAAAGAAATTTTTTTAATTTATGGGATTTTAAGAAATATGGTGAAAAATTTAAGTCTTTTTAAAAGAGGTTTAGGACTTGTAGAATTTGGGAAGGGATCAAGAAATATTTGATATATTTTCGAAAATATTTCCGAGTTTTCCAATATTTACTTAAAATTTTTAAGTATCATTCAAAATTAAAAAAAATCTACCCCAGCATCTTCTAAATTTTCCCAGAAATTTTAAGAAAATTTGTTTATTCTGTTAAAAACTTTAGAAATTACTTTATTGCTTCTGAATATCTCTTAAAATTACCTAATTTTTTTCTAAAATTATGTAATATGACAAAATTAATTTTTCTCATATAAAATCTTTTGTACAATTTAAAAAAATGTTAGGAAATAATTCAAAATTTTCTGTGATAATTTTTCAATTTTTTCTTGAAATTCCTTAAAAAACATGAATTTAAAAATTTCTAATAGATCTTAAAAACTTTTTTTATTGCACTCTGATAAAATTCAGTATACATAAAAATTGGTTAATCCTGACAAATTAAAAAATGGTTAAATATTTTTTTTATCGTCACATAATGCATAAAAAAAATTCTGTTCTCAGGCTTCCGTTGTTGAATACTGTCTTAAGAATGGTGCTCCATCAGAAAAGTTAATACTTGGAATTCCATTTTACGGAACTACCTTTACTTTGGCTGATCCACACAAATTTGGCAGAGGTGCACCATTTTCTGCAGGAACTCCTGATGCCAGGCCATATAACGAAGTTTGTCTATTGGAAAATGATCCAAAATGGAAACACTTGTACGACGACGAACAGAAAGTACCATATCTCTACAATCAAAATAAGATTATTGCCTACGATAATGTTAAGTAAGTCTCAAACAAAGATTTCCATACTATTACCAATATTACTAAATATTTGAAAAACATGTTAATGCTTAATCAAAGATTTCACAAAGATTTCAATGATTTTCTAATGTTTTCAGAAATATTTGCAAAATTTCCCAAAGATTTTAATAACCTCATAAATATTAACGAGTCTTTAAAAAATATTTTGAATAGTAAGCAAAGAATTTTAAAGATTTAAAAAAAATTCACAAACATTTCAAAAACACTATATAAAGATTTCAATTATTTTCTAAAGATTTCAAACATTTCACAAAGTTTTAGAATGTTTCGCAAAGATTGTAGATATGTTTTAAAGATTCAACCGAATTTCATTGATTTCTTTATAACTTCACAAAGATTTAAAAGATTTCGGAGATATTTAAAATAAGTCACAAGGACTTCAATAATTTTGTAAATATTACTGAATATTTTAAGAACATTTAATATCTATTGCAAATATTTATAAAGAAGTAAAAAAGTTTTCACAAAGATTTTACCAATATTTCACAAATATTTCACAAAGATTTCAAATATTTAAAAAATACTCCTATTATTTTACAAATATTCTAGATAGATTTCAAAAACCGAACAAAAATCTCCTTATGATTCCACAAGCATTTCAAAGATTTCTAAAGGGTTGTTGTAAGCCCCAATGTGAGTGATGTTGGTGGTAGTATAAAAGGGGGGGGGGGGAATCCCAAAGGGAATTGATGCGTGTTGCTGGCGTGGCACGTGGCACCCTGTGTCAAAGAGTGTGCGTGTGTACTTGTGAGAGTGGCCGGAAAAATGGTTGGGAGTGTTGCCGATGTGTGAGGTTTCTCTGTGTTGCCCGTGCCGACGGGCGTTAGTCCTCCCGCTGAAGTTGTCAAATCGGGCGCCGTTCACGCACGGAGGTGCGCATCGTGACTTCTAAGGAAGGGAAGAGGATGAGGATTTTGTTTTAGGCGGTACGAGTAGTTAGGGCAGACTCGATTTTTCCTTTTGCCAGTCATGGTTGTGAGAGAGAGGTCAAGCGAGAAAAAAGAAAGCAGAGAGGGCTATCGAAGATCCCCCGGAAGGGTTAAACCCAAGAGCCTGAAAAAGAGAGAGAGAAAAGCAGAGCAGGCTATCGAAGATCTCCGAGAGGAGATAAAATCAACAACCCGAAATTAGTTAGAGGGAGAGATAAAGCAGAGCAGGCTATCGAAGATCCACGAGAGAGGATAAATCCATCAGCTCGAAAAAAAGAGAGGGAAGCAGAGCAGGCTATCAAAGATCCCCGAGAGGAGATAAACCCAACAACCCGAAAAGGTAGAATTAGAGAAAAGCAGTGAAAGCTATCGAAGATCCCCGAGAGGGGATAAACCCAACAGTATGAAAAAGAGAGAGGAAAGTAGAGCAGGCTATCGAAGATCTCCAAGAGGGGATAAACCCAATAACCCGATATTAGTTAGAGGGAGAGAGAAAGCAAAGCAGGCTATCAAAGATCTCCGAAAGGGGATAAACCCAACAGTCCGAAAAATAGAGAGGCAAGCAGAGGAGGCTATCGAGGATCCCCGAGAGAAGATAAACCCAACAGCCTGAAAAAGAGAGAGGAAAGCAGAGGAGGCTATCGAAGATCCCCGAGAGGAGATAAACCCAACAGCCCGAAATTTGTAGACAACAAGAGAAAGAGAGAGAGAGAGGGGGGTATGGTAGGAGGCAAGGTGAGAGACAGAGAGAGAGAAGTCAGGAATAAATTTGAGATTTTTGCGTTTATTTCTTGGGGCTACAGTGGCAAGACCCAGTTGTAGTAGTTACCAAGACGCAGGTGACCGAACTACAGCGGGCAGCGCTATTTATGTGCTAGCGGCACGAGTGCTCTAGTAAAGAAGGGAGCGGCTGCCGGCCCTCTGATTGGCCCAGACTCTGGCAATGAAGGCGCAACTGAGAGGTGGGGACACTGCGCTCCTTGCTGCCTTTTTCCAACCCCGAGCGCCTTGCGCCATTTTATTACAATTTTAATATTTTTAAAGTAAAATTAAAAATATTTAGAATTAAAATATAACGCTAAAATTAATATATTTGTATTCCGCAGGTTCTAAAATTGTGATTTGCCGAAAAGCTGGCACGGAAATCTTGATTTGTAAATTAAGAATGTAAGATTTTAACAAAATTTAAATTTCCAATGACAAATAAAAAAAAGATATGTGCGTTAAATCGTAGCGCTTCAAAAACTTATAAATATTTACACCGTGAAAATAAAGTATAGGTTTAGAAACTTAATTTCTAATTATTTCTAGTCGCTGAAATAAAGTTAAGTGCAACTTCCATAAGAAGTCTAATCAGGTCGATTTAAAAAATATAATAATATTTTTACCCTTTTAGAGAAATAGCAAAAGAATTAATTCGAGTCCCAAAATATAAATTTAATAGTATTTTCACCCCTTTAAAGAAATATTGCAAAATAAATTTGAGTCAGTTTACCGAAATTCAGATTCTCGGATAAATAAAATGACCGACGGTTCTCTAGGTATGAGATCCGTTGGAGAGAAAATTCGAGAACTTGGGGCTACGTGACTATTTCGTATTAAGTCAGCGCGTCCCCATGTGCTTGGAAATTTTCCGTCAGCACAGCTGCCCGGCAGACGCGTCAGTACGTGACTCGAACAACAGAACAGCTCGGTGAGTCATGGCTTGGGTAAAAACAAGCTCGTTGTAAATACCATTAAGCGTTTAGGAATTTTCCAGTGAAATTTGTTTTGCAAAACCTCTTATTGGTTCTTAACTTAAGGCTACCAGCCTATATCAATTCCACCCTCTTCCGGATAGAGCTAGATTTTCCCTAAGGTGACTCAGAGCATTGAAAGAAAAATAATAATACCCCCTGAACGGCCTGGTTAGAAATTCATTCCTAACTAATAAACTTAAGAAGTGCGTTGCGGCAGCTCTCTCAGAGGCATAAGTGAAAATTATTCTCTCTATTATTTATAAGGGCGAAGAGTACGTTTCAGCAGCGTTTCCTCGATGAAGGCGTAGACAGAGTCCCTTCTTGATCTCCTTGTTCCTCCGTTCTGTGGGTTTGGCCCTGGGATGATACGTACGAGTGGTTCATAACTCACATCCCTATTTTGGGCTGGCTTCGGCCCAGGCGTGCGCCGTGAACTGGGGGCCGTTTTCTCTGAGGACCCTGCGCGGGTATCTAAAACGACAGAAACTTGTTCTTCAAGGATCTTGATGATCCGAGGGGCGTCCGAGATTCTTAAACGGAAAGCCTCTACCCAGCGAGAGAACAAGTCTGTCACCACGAGAATGTACGAATGGCCCTGGTTAGTCCTTGAATAGGGACCCATGAGGTCCATGGCGACGGTTTCCTTGGCCTTAGTGGTTGCTCGTGGTCGTAGGTGCTCGGGCTGTCGTCCCCGTACTGGCTTACAGCACAGACATAAGTGGCATCCTGCCACGTAGCGACGGATCTCGCGATTCATTCCGGGCCAATAATAGAACCGCTTGATTGTACGTATAGCCTCTTTACTCTCACGATGTCCTGCCAGGTCGGCGTCGTGGTAGTTCCAGAGAACGCGTGCTTGTAGTACTGCAGGTACCAATAATCTCCACTGTCCATCACGGTCGTCCAGTCGCCAGAATTTCTCTTTAGTGAGAGATCCGGTGCGATTGTTCCGACGGCGCTGAGTATAGGTATCGATGGGGTGTGGGTTGCTTTGGCTCGAGTCGGTGGTCGAAGGCGATGGAGGTCTGGCTCGCCAAGGGACATCTCACCTTCGTCCGGAAAACGTGAAAGTGCTTGATCTTGAAGATGAATTCTCGCAACAGCAGATGGCGTCGATTTAAATTGTCCAACCAGGTCAGGGAGGGTTTCGCTGTCGGCGCGGAGAATAAATGGGGCGTCCTCTAAGTAATGTCGATACCTTTTTATAGCTCAGATGAGTGCCAGGCATTTCTGCTCGTTGCAATGATACCTGAACTCCGTGTCAGGGAACTTGGCGCTGGCAAACGAGATGATGTGACGTTGACCGTGGTGATCGTCCTGTAGCACGAAGATAAGGCCTGGATCTGGTCGGCTAAGGTTGCGTGAAAGCACGTTTTTTTGACAGGAGATTGGTCAGAGAGGCAATGGTCTCCGAAAAATTTGGGCTATATTACTTCATCCAATTGCAGAGTCCTATAATAATCGCAGAGCCGTGCGATTTCCTGGAGATGGGGCGTCCGGTAGGGCTTCGATGTGGACAGGTTGAGCAGTGTTGCTACTGGTTCCGACGAAGTGTCCAAGGGAGGGCAGTGTTGTTTTCTCAAAACTACACTTCTTTGGGGCTATGGTGAGGCTATAAATCGACATGCGTTCGAGAACGAAACCGAGGTGCATCAGATGTTCCTTCCAGTTGGTTGAGTATACGACAATGTCATCCAGGTTGGTGATGGCGAAGTTTCCCCATTACTCGGCGAGGACCTGCCGCATCAGGTTTTTAAAGGTTACTGGTGCATTTTTCAAACCGAAGGGCATCACCCGAAATTGGTATTGTCCGCCGCCTGGAGTGGAGAGAGCAGTGAATGCTCTGGATCCGGGAGTTATCGGGATTTGCCAAGAACCACTTTTAAGATCTAATGTGGAGAAAACCTTTGCATTCCCCAGGTCCTTAAGGATCTCATAAATGCGTGGTAAGCACTGTGGCGCGTCTTCAGTTTGGATGTTCAGTCGACAGTAATCGACACAGAATACTGCGGGTCCTGTAGGCGGATTTCATGCCACATGGCGGCGAGAATCTGCAAGAGCTGTCTGTTGTAATAGAACAGCTGTGCGTGGGTCTGAACCAGTTCCAGAAATCGAGGTGCGATGGCCTTAGGGAAGCCATGCTCGAGTTCCATCTCGTCGGCCTGCTTGATGTCTTCATAGCTGCATGGAAGGGGACCTAGAGAGATACGTTGGGACCACTTTGTTAAGATGAAGATGCATTCTACGCCATGGTCGTGGATGACCTTGTATCCTCGTGGCCAGGGACGGCCGAGAATAAGCTCTGCTCGTAATTCGGAGCTGCTTAGGAAGGTCCCTGGATACGGTGTTTGCAGGAGAATTGGTGATAGCCGGACAGTTCCAGTAAGTGCTATGGAGGCTCCGATTGCTGCTAGTAGGGCGTAGCGTGGTCCGAAATAAATGGTCCTAACCTGGGCTTCCGTTCATAAGCTGGCGCGTACATAATTCCCTGAAGCCAGGGTGTCCATCTCCGCAGTGAATTCGTGGATCCCTAGGCGTACTCGTATCCTAGGAAGGCTGCTTTGATCCATGTACAGGGCGTTTAGGACTGATGTGTGACCGGTAAGGTGTGAGCATTGGAAGCGTTGGCTTCTGCTGCTCGAGCCTGCCCGTTTCCCGGAAAGAAGTGATTTTCCTGAATTCTCGGCTCTGGACAGTTGCTGGCAAGGTGCTCCCCAAAGCAATTCTGGCACCGCAATGGCGGGCGTGGTGCTGCGTTTATCTGCGTCATGCTTGGCTGCGCTGTTATCTTCGTATTCGCCTGCGAGGCGATTGCTGCTGCCTTCCTTGGCACTTCTTCACCTTTATCTGATCCCGCCTACACGGCCCTTTCCAACAGATCTTCGAACGACGAAATTGTGGCGGCTCGTAGTACAAAGATTCTAATGATTTCATAAATATAACCGAATCTTTAACAAATATTTTCAAATTTGAAACATTTCACAAAGATTTAAAATGTTTCACAAAGATTTCAGATATATTTTAAAGATTCAACACAAACTTTATTGATATCCTAATGATTTTACAAAGATTTTTAAGATTTCGGAGAAAAAAAGTTTTCACAAATATTCTACGAATATTTTACAAAGATTTTAGATAGATTTCAAAAACCGAACAAAAATTTCCTAAAAATTTTGCAAGCATTTGGAAGACTGGATTTTAAATATTTTCTAAATATTTCACAAAGATTTTAATAATTATACTTCACAAAGATTTTAAACATTTCACAAAATTCAAAATATATCTCAAAGATATCAGATATATTTTCAAGGCTGAAAGAAGATTTCAAGAACTGCACACAGATTGCAATAATGTTCTGATGATTTAACAACAATTAAAAAGATTTTAGATACATTAAAAAACGTCGCAAGGACTTCAATTATTTCTTAAATATTTCACAAAATTTCCAATGGTTTCTTGAAGATTTCAAACATGTCACAACGATTCCAGATAGATTTTAATAATTTCAAAAATATTAAATAATATTTCCAAAATGATTTAAATATTTCGTAAAGATTTTTAAAGAATTTACAAAAATTAACAAAGATTTCACAAAGATTTGACTATGATTTCAAGCATATTTCAATAACTTCCTAAACATTTGAAACATTTTACAAAAATTAAAAATGCTTTACGGAGATTTCATATATATTTTAAAGATTAAACACAAATGTAAATGATTTTCTGGTGATTTCACAAAGGTATGAAATATTTCAGATAGATTTGAAAGATTTTAAAAAGATTTCAATGATTTAAACAAGATTTACAAAACTTCAATCATTCAAAAAATATTTTTGAATGTTTTAAATATACCAAAATGTACAAAATATTTCTCGAAGATTTGAAGTACTTTGCAAATATTTTAGATAGATTCAAAAGACTTCAGAAAGACTTTTATCATTTCTTAAAGACTGAAATGCTTTCCTTATGATTTTACAAGGATCTCCAATATTTCCCGACTTGTATTATTTCACAACAATTTCAGACAGATTTCAAAGATTTCGAAAATTTTGAATGGACTTAAAAGAGTTAAAATATACTTCAATGATTTCTTAAAGATTTTAATAGTTTTACAAATATTATTAATGATGTCAAAAATATTTGAATTATGAACTAAACTGACTTCAGAAAGATTTAAATTATTTAACAAAGGTCCAGAAAGATTATCAAGAGATAAAGATTTCAATGATTTCAATGATTTGCCAAAGATTAAAAAAAGATTAAAATAATTTCCCAAATATTACCAAAGATGTTAATATTTCGCTTATATTTTCAAAGAAAGAATAAAATGATTTAGAATTCCGACGATCCGATGAATTATTCTTTGATTTCAAAGAGGGGTAAGTCAATATTTGTTCCTCCCTGGTCATTTTTCCAGTTGACGGGGGGGGGGCATTGTCCCTATTTCGCTAGGGCTCCTCCGCCTCTGGAATTATCGACTTTAATTTTTATTTTCAGATCGATTAAGGAAAAGGCTAAATATGCTGTGGATAAGCATCTTGGTGGTGTCGTGATTTGGAGTGTAGATCAAGATGATTCCCAAGGAAAGTGTGGGCGAGAGAAGTTTCCACTTTTGATGGCTTTAAACCGAGCCCTTGGACGCAAATTTTAAATTGTTTTATAAATCCAATTTAAAACAATAAAGAATTTATTGCATCTCTAATACTCCATACTTTTCTAAATTCCCAATTCCTAAAGCGATAAGCGTTTTTAAGGATGCGAAGCTTTTCTTTTAATCTGAAGAAACTGTCTAATATTGAAGTAGTCATGCCAAAAGTCAGATTTCTGAAAAAATAGTTTTTCTATGTCTTTAAGAATCAAAATATTATAACTGATGTAATTTAAAAATTTTCAAATTTACAAACAAAAAAAACATTAATTTTAAGCATGTTTTTTTTGCAATTGAACTTTTTCGGACCGTCGCTTCTTAGCATTTTTTAAAAATGATTGTATTTTAATAAACGAAAGCTCATTTTTCCAGAAAAAAATTCTCTACAACTCTACTGTTTTCAATTTTAAGAATAACTAAACAATCCTAAAATATAATTATTTAGGAAAAATGTTTTCTTGAAAAAAATTGTTTTAAGGATTTCAGCAATAAAAAATTTACTGTTAAAATTGGAAGCAGTAAAGAGGTAGAGAATGCTTCCCTGGAAAAAATTAGCCGTCATTTATTAATATGCAATCATTTTTCAAAATTGTGTGAGGAAAAATTCAATTGCAAACAACATGGTTATGAACATATTATTTTTCTGCTGTTAATTTTTAACATTTTTCATACAAAATACTGTTTTTTATTCGAAATAGAAAATATAAAATATTTTTTTTATATATCTGACTTTCGGCACGACAACTACCTCAAGGTACTTACTAGGGCTTGATTTTTAGTCAATGTATTACAAAATGACAACTTTACTCCTACATTTATGAATTTATTGTTGTCACATTTTAACAAAAGAATCTAAAGGGTAAATACAATCGCTCAAAAAAGGGGTCTTCGGAGAATGGTCTTGTTGGTTTTTTCTTAATTAATTAAAAATACGATGCATTGTATGCGAGTGGAAAGGAGCAAACCGTAAGCGTTAAAGTACCCATGGTGAACCGAGTTTCGGTACCCTTTAGATATTGTGGTTAAAATATGACATGAAAAAATTGAGGTGATGGATGCAAAGAATCGTTAAGCTTTATCATTTGACTATTATTTCTCAAGATAAACAATAAAATGTAGATAATTTTTCGATAAAAAATTAATGTCTCATAAAACATATACATCATTTGACGCTCTTTCTTGCCATGTGCTTTCTTGCCATGAGCATCCTAACTCCAAAGGAAGGAGTGGATTTTTTCCCATCTACCCCCACTCTATTGAAAAGTCCGGCTCGCGCGAGCGTGCATTGACTTGAATTAGACGTGCGCGTGCGCGTAGTGGGCCTGTGTGCGTTCTCATGCATTACCCCAGAAATCTAAACGTCGCAGAAGTTTCAAAATATTTCACGCTCGTACCTTTGGAGTTCACGACCCCCGAGATTCTCGTGTCTTTGGAGTTCAAATGTATATAAAAATGGTAGGTATTGCGAATTAACTAAAACAAATTTGATATCATTATATCATTCTGCCGCAATATACATTAATTAACAGCAGAAATTAATTTTATTTTGATATATTTTTGCGTAATAATAATTACAATATTCTATAAGAATGGTGGGGTTTCCGATGCTCATGCTGACATGTGTTAATAATTATTTTTTTTTACAAGACTTCATGAAGTTTAAAATAACAAGTATCGTTTGATATCTGGATAAGGTTACTATTTTGTTGAAAATTCGTAATTTTCGTCTTTAGAATTAAATTATTTTTGTAAAAAATGCATCGATTCGTTTGCAAAATAAACTTTTTAATTTCTAACATAATAGTACAATTTTTAAACCAAAAGCTTAATTTTTAACGATAAAGTAAATAATATTCACTGTTTTGTCTTTTTGCGGTAGCAGTGGATGTTGAAAATAAAAAAAGGGAAATCACTCCAATTTTAACAAGTTTATTGTAGAAAACACAAAATGCCGTACACTTGATATCCACCAGTCTTACGTAAACACAAAGCGGTATTACATGAGCGGATTTTCGTATGGAATGGTTACAGTGCGGTGATCAGAAATCGAATGAATCTCGCTCGGTCAACGCGATCGATGCTGAGGCGAACGAAGCCGAAAACGCACGAACGAGCGAAGAATATAAATTTTGATATCAAAACCGAAAATGATTCTAATTTTTTATAAAATTTAGTGAAAAAAGATTTTTTATTTGAAAAAGAACAAACATTTTTACGAGAAAACTCAAAAAGAGTTTTGAAGCTTTTAGAAATATCGAAAAAGTACCAAGAAGCATAAATACCATGTTTAAGCATTTTATACATTTTTAAAAATTTTCCAAATAATATTTTTTTAAATGCTGTCTTAAAATAAATTTGGTAAAATAAAAAGTCTTTCCAAATTTTTACACAAATGAGAAGAAAATTCTTTTATACATATAAAGTTTTTTTCAGGGGTAGAAATTATTATTTTTTTAATTAAAATTCAACCACTCTGTTAAAAATGAACTTTTTTGTTGAAATTTCATATTTTCGGATTGGAAAATCAACCTTTTTGTACAGAAAATTCGTTCTTTTTTTAAATTTTAAATTAATTTTTTTAATTGTAGTTTACATATCCCATTGTAACTATTTAGTTTTTATATTAAAAATTAACATTTCATAGCATATTTAACTGTTTTGTTTTGTTTTTTTCTGTATTAGAAATTCGAGTGTTTGGTTAGAACCCTATATTTTTACAAATTCTTTTTTTTATTTTAAATATCTTCTTGATTGAATATACAACGATTTTCTTAAAAATTTATTTATTTTGTTGAGAGCCCATATTTTTTTAGCAAACAATTAATTTTCTTGTTTGAAAATTAAATTATTAAATTAAAATATTAAATGTTTTCTAGAAAGTTCGTCTTTTTAACTTTAAACTTTCACTTTTTAGTTAAAACTTTATTTTCCTAGTTAAAATTTCATATTTTTCACATAAAAATTTGAAATTTTGGACAAATTTTTTTCTTTATTGAATACAAAATATTTTTGCGCTAAAGATTTAAATATTTTGTATATTTCATTTTTTATATTTGTATTTTTTATGACCTAAGGATTAATTTACGAGAAAAATTAAGTCGGAAAGAATTACATTAGGACTCATAAAATTAGGGAACTCAAATTTTTTAAGAGAGTTGAGAGGCCTTGATTACTTTACGTACTTGATATAGACATTTTCAATTTCTTACATTTGGTGTCTTTATTCTAAGAAAGGGGGGGGGGGGGGGATGATTTCACACACAGGATGAAAAATTAAAACAATAATTTTAAGAAGAAAAATGGTTGTTTTTTAACCTTTAGTCTTAAATTTAGGATTCTTCGTAAATTCTGGCTTTCTAGTTTATTCGACAAAATCTTACGCATTACACCATTCATATCACGTAGCCTACTTAAAAGTTTCCGAATGCGTCCTTATTATGATTTAAATGAAGCTAAAAATGTTAGTTGTGCCTGCGTTATTGATTCAACTATTTTTTAATTTAAAATTAAATTTCCTTTTAGATTAAAATATTAAATGTATTTGGTTGCTTTGGCAAGTCTTTAATTTTCAAATAATAAATGACTTGCCAAAGCTACCAAATACATTTAATATTTTAATTCAAAAGGGAATTCAGTTTTTAAATTAAAAAAAAAAAGTTGAATTAATAACACAGGCTTACATTTTTTTACAGGTTACATTGTCAACGGGAGAGATGAATTTTATACTAAAGTTATCAAACTTCAAGCAAACAAGGGACGCTTAAGGCAGTTTCTCAACAAAAAATATAAATTCTAAACAAAAGCTATAATATTTGATCGAAAGAGGTTACGCAAGGTACGTCAGTTTGATGGATAGTGGGAGCTTAGACGAGGAAATGTTCGGTAAACCGAAGCGTAAAGAAAACAGAAGAAAGTATTTTAAAAAAGAGTAGAAAGGGAGAGATTAAGGGCCGAAAGTTTTGGTTCGATGGAGAAGTATGTTGATAGGAAAAGGGATAAGGTTGAGAGAGGACGTAGTGAGGAGGTAGTAAGGACAAAATAGCAACGGGGTTCACCCTTAAAAATCGTAAAAGTGTACAGAACGCCACCGGGAAAGGAACAAATTGGGGTGGGGAAGAAAGAAATGGGAGAGGGCGGGAAATGGCAGAGCTTAAGAGAGAAATTAGGAAATGGGATAAAGTCAGGGAAAAACTAGAAAAAAGGATGCAAACGCTAAGAAATGCTTCAAAAAATTAAATAATGAGCAGAAAAGAAAGAGAAAGAGAGGATTAAGATTAAAGGGAAAAGAACTGGAGGAAGGAGTGGAAAAAGTACTACTAACGATTGATGCTAGGGTAGAGATAGAGGAAGTGCGAAGTATAGGAAAGGAAGGGCGAAGAGGGGGGAGGAAGGTACCGGTGAAACTATAGAAATGGAAACATAAGTGGGAAGTGATGACAAAGTAGTGGTTATTATGGAAGCCCGGAGAGAGTAGAGGATGATTTTACAAGAGTAGGAGGAAAGATGCAGTACCAATCAAGGAAATTAGCGGAAGAGGAAAGAGAAAAGAGAAAGAGAAGATGGGATAAGTATGGCAGAATTCAGAATGATGGAGTATGATGGGATTGAAATGAAGGTAGGAAAGAGATAGTAAGATATAAGTTGTCAGGAAACTAGGAGAGAAAGAAACGGGAGATATAAAAATGAGAATTAGTAGAAAAAAAGGCGAGAAACGAAAGTAGGTAAGATTGGAGGATATGTGACTGGAATATAGAAGGCTTGGAAAGAAAGGATAGGGAGTTCATAAGAAATTTGACACAATGCGATGTAGTAGTAATGATGGAGACATAGCCAGATGAAAAGGGATGGGAAAAAGTGAGATGAAGATTACCAACGGATTACAAATGGCAGGTTCAAGATGTTAAGAGAAAGAATAAAAAAAGCAGAGCAATGGAAGGAATGGTGATGGGAGTAAGGAACAAATGTAAACATACAAGGATAACATATAGATAAAGGGCCAAAAAGAAGTAGTAATAGTAGAATAGATAAATATGGGTAAAGAGAGGTGAAAGATAATAGAAGTGTATGTGAATGGTGATATGCAGGAGAATTCAGAGGGTTTGAGAGAACTTATGCAAGAAAATAATCAAGAGATTAGACTTATAATAGGAGAAGATTTAAATGCGAGAACAGGAGATAAGGGAGAAAGAGAACGGGGTGGAGGGCGCGAAAAAAAATCATAAGATAAGATACTGTATGGGGAGGGAAAGAAATTGTTAAAAAGCTGAGAGAAGGTGTGGAGGTTTATCTCAAATGGAAATATAGAGAGGGATGAAAAAGGTGGATACACACTTACAGGAGGGACAAGGGGAACGGTAATTGATTATGTGATAGTGGTTGATAAGGTGCGAGAGAAGATCAAGTAGCTGGAGGTAGGACATTTTGTAGATTCGGATCACTTGCCTATAATGGTGACATTAGTAGGGAAAAAGAGTAGTATACTGAGTTGTGTGATAAATAAAAGAGGAGGAATATAAAAGGTTTAAAGAAGAGGCGGAGAAGGCTAGGACAGTAGAAGAGATTTCAAACGTGGTAAATAGATAGGGTAGAAAAAGAGTAAACCAGGATATTCAGATAATGGAATGGAAAAAATATTTTGTGGAATTACTTGGAGGGGTAGAGAATAAAGTTTCTGGTTCTATTTCTGGTCTATTTGTGTTAGGTACTGATTATTATTAAAAAGAGGTAATTTTGAATTAAAGGACTTAAAAATGTGCAATTTTAAAAACTGGAATAATAGCAATAATTATTTATTCTTTTTTTAAATTCTAATCACTTTTTCAAATTAATTTAATTTCTACGCCTGAAAATTGGTATAAAGCCTTTGTTTACTAATTTCTATTTCTGTTAGGTACTGATTATTTAAAAAAAAATCAATTTTGAATTAAAAGGCTTAGGAATGTGCATATTTCCCAAATTTAAATTATAGCAATCTTATTTTTTTTTAAACTTTTTAAATAATTTAATTTCTTTGTCTGAAAAAAATGTGAGAATCATTAGCTAATTATTTTATATTTAGGTTAGGTACTGGTTATCTAAAAAAAACACCATTTCGTATACAAGGTTTTGAAATACACCAATGCTAAAATTGGATTTATATAAATCTTATTTTGTATTCTTTTTTTAATTTCTTAAATAACTTTTGTATTTAAGCCAATTTCTTTGTCTTAAACAATTTCAGGAATCATCTTTCAAATATTTTATATTTGTAATAAGTACTTATTATTTAAAAAGAAACAATTTTGAATTGAAAGGTTTAAAAGTACTTAATTTTAAAAATTGGAATGATATCAATCTTGTTTGTTATTGATTTTAAAATTATTATTTATTTTGTTATTAATTTAATTAATTTAGCTGAAGAGTTATATTTGTCATCTGCGAACTATTTTATAATACTGTTGGGTATTGATTATTAACAAAAAAGCAATTTCGAATGAAAAGGTTTAAAAATTAGCAATCTTAAACATTTGATTTATAGAAATCTTACTTTATATTCGTTTTTTTTTTAATTTTTAAATATTATTTTTAATTTATTTTCTGTATCTGACAAAATATAATAATAACATGTTACCTATTTTATGTTTTTCATGAGGCACTAATTATTTGAAAACAACAAATTCGAATTGAAAGGCTCAAAAATGTGCATTTTTCAAAATTGGAACTACAGCAATCCCATTTTTGTATTATTTTTTTTTTGTTTTTTTTTTTTTTATTTTTAACGCCATATCTTAAAATTATTAAATTTTAATAAGATATATTAACAAATTTTTTGATTAGAATCGAAAAATATTAGATGTGAGAATTTATAGCGTCAAATAATAGTTCTAAACAAAATGTTAAAAATGAAACGATTTAAAGTTCAATATTTATAATTGTGTTGTTAAAAGGCAAAGAAGATTAAAACAAAACTACCTGAAATTGATACCTCATCAAACAAATAATTTTTTAAATTATGAATATCAAAGTATGAATATCAATAGCAATAGCAATATCAATATCAATAGCAATAGAAACAGAAATAGCAATAGCAATAGCAATATCAATAGAAATAGTAATAGCAATTGCAAT
>JAAAKG020215823.1:1812-22114 GCA_010014905.2 Druon quercuslanigerum
TTATTTTTATTAATTAATTAATTATTAATATTAAGAGGAATGCCTAATATTGAGGAAAAATAATATTAGCAGGGGCGTCACACTACAAGGTGGATAAAATTGTAAAGTTTACTATTCATAATCCTATATAGGCTCTATTTTTGCACAGGCTTTGTTTTTTTTCTTTAAGAACAGCTTGGTGGTAAGTTCTTAAAAACCTCAATATTAGCGATATCGCTACATTAAGGGGTAGATCTAGTATTAAGAAAAACAATTTCAGCAGCAAATTGTTAAAAATCTTAATCTTAGGTTATCAATAGTAAGAAAAAGGCTTAATTTAGAAAAAATAGGTTTAGGGGCACCACAGTACGCTGTGGATAAAATCGTAAAATTTACTATTTATAATCTTCTATAAGGTTCCATTTCTTTACAGGGTTTAATTTCTTTTCTTTGAGAACAGCTTGGTGGTAAGTTCTTAAAAACCTCAATATTGGTGATATCGCAATATTAAAGGGTAGGCCTAACATTGAGGAAAAATAGTACTAGGGGCACCACAATGGATAAATCCCAGGATTTATTTTTTTAGACAATTTCCGCAGTAGGTCGTTAAAAATCCTAATCTTAGAGTTATCAATAGTAAGAAAAAGGCTAAATTTAGAAGAAATAGCTTTAGGGGCGCCACACTATAAGGTGGATAAAATCGCCTAATTAACTGCTTGTAATCCTCTATAGGCTCTATTTCTCTACAGGGTTTAATTTCTTTTCTTTTAGAACAGCTTGGTGGAAAGTTCTTTAAAACCTTAATATTGGTGATATCGCAATATTAAGGGGTAGGCCTAATATTGAGGAAGACAATTTCAGCAATAAACTATTAAAAATCTTAATCTTAGAGTTATAAACAGTAAGAAAAAGGCTAAATTTAGAAAAAATAGCATTAGAGATGCCACAGTACACAGTGGATAAAATCGTAAAATTTACTATTCATAATCCTCTATAGGCTCCATTTCTCTACAGGCTTTGCTTTTTTTCTTTAAAAACAGCTTGGTGGTAAGTTCTTAAAAATCTCAATATTGGTGATATCGCAATATTAAGGGGTAGGTCTAATATTGAAGGAGACAATTTCAGCAGTAAATTTTTTTAAATAATAATCTTATAGTAATAAAGAATAAGACAAAGGCTAAATTTAGAAAAAAATAGCATTAGAGATGCCACAGTACACAGTGGATAAAATCGTAAAATTTACTATTCATAGTCCTCTATAGGCTCCATTTCTCTACAAGCTTTGCTTTTTTTCTTTAAAAACAGCTTGGTGGTAAGTTCTTAAAAACCTCAATATTGGCGTTATCGCAATATTAAGGGGTAGATCTAATATTAAGAAAAACAATTTCAGCAGTAAATTGTTAAAAATCTTAATCTTAGGTTAACAATAGTAAGAAAAAGGCTTAATTTAGAAAAAATAGCTTTAGGGGCACCACAGTACGCCGTGGATAAAATCGTAAAATTTACAATTCATAATCCTCTATAAGGTTCCATTTCTTTACGGGGTTTACTTTTTTTTAGAACAGCTTGGTGGTAAGTTCTTAAAAATCTCAATATTGGTGATATCGCAATATTAAGGGGTAGGTCTAATATTGAAGAAGACAATTTCAGCAGTAAATTTTTTTAAATAATAATCTTATAGTAATAAAGAATAATAAAAAGGCTAAATTTAGAAAAAAAATAGCATTAGAGATGCCACAGTACACAGTGGATAAAATCGTAAAATTTACTATTCATAATCCTCTATAGGCTCCATTTCTCTACAGGCTTTGCTTTTTTTCTTTAAAAACAGCTTGGTGGTAAGTTCTTAAAAAACTCAATATTGGTGATATCAATATTAAGGGGAAAGCCTAATATCGAGGAAAAATATTATTAGGAAAGCTAATTCATAAAAATTAATAAAAAATTAAAAAGCTAAAATATCCAAAATGGATAAATCCCAGAATTTATTTTTTAGAATATTTCAGCAGTAAATTGTAAAAAATCTCAAATTTATCAATAGTAAGAAAAAAGCTAAATTTAGAAGAAAAAAATCTGCCGTCCTCGCGGGCACATTCCCATCGCGCGTTGCGTACACGGCTCCGCAAGTGTGAGCGCGCCTACGGCGCACGAGTATTGGTTCTCGCGCTTCGCGCTACACGCTCAGTATTTTAGCGGGTTTTTATTTTTATTCTATTTTTAGTCTCATCAGTTAATTTTTTTTTAAATTTCAATCTTTGTATTGCCAATATTAAGAGTAGATCCTGATTTACAAAATAGCATTTGGGGCGCAGTGCACAGTGGATAAATCTCAGAATTTACTATTCATAATCTATTTATGATTAATTTTTTTTTAATTTTTTTTCTCCTCAGGAAATTTTTTTTTTTAATTTGGTTCTCTTGGTTTCTTTTATTTAGTTTTGTATGCAATAATATTTAAACTGATAGAACATAAATAAGTCTAGTTAATATTCAACTTTATTATTATAAATAATTATTATTAACGAATTCTTGACCTTAATTGTTTAAAACATTATTTTTCAACTAAATTTTCTACTTTTTGTTTGTTTTTAAATGAGAGACAATTTTTTTTAATTTTTAAAAATATTCTCATTGAGTAATACTAGAAAATTGAAGTTTTTTCTCAAATATTCTACTTTTTGTTCACTTTTAAATTAGAGAGAGATGATAATTAATTCAAGTTCATAAAAATAATTGTTTGAATCATTTTATATTATTTTAAAAATATTCTCTTTAAATAATGCTAGGAAGTTTCCATTTTTTGTATTTTCCAATTTGCGTTCACTTTATAATTAGAGTGAGGTAATCATTGTTTAAAATTTTAAAAAACACAAATATTTACATTTTTTTATTTTTTAAATAATATTCTTTTTGAATAATGCTCGAAAGTTGCAGTTTTTTCTAAAATATTCAAATTTTTGTCCGGAATTAATTTTAAATAATTCCTTTTCTTTGTTTGATTATATTTTTCTGAAAAAATACAGGTACTGGAAATATTCTTATGATTTTCAATGTTGATAACTTAATATTCTTTTCGTTTAAATTGATAATAATAATAATAATAATATGGGTTATTTATTCATAACTAAAAAATCAGAGAAAAACTGAAAAATTCATTAAAAAAGCTGCAAGAATAATTTGTTTAAACAATTGTGTTTTTTAAATTCCATTAATTATTACCACACCCTGATTGGAAATAGACAAAAAGTTAAAAATAAAGAAAGAAAACAGAAAATTAATTATTTTTAACTAAAAAGCATAAACTATTAGGCGAAAATGACATAAATACATTTGAAGTTAAAAAATTGATTTTCATTTAAACAAAAACGAATACTTAAATATTCTAAAGAAAAAAAAATTTCAAAAAAAGAATTAATTTAAAGCAAATAAAATAAATTTTCATATAAATACTTTAATTTTGAACCAAACTTCTACTAAACTTAAATTTCTATGAAAAAATTTTTTTTTTTAAAATAAATAGTTAAATTTTCAGTTAAATAAATGAGTTTTTAACCAAATAGTGGAATTTTGAACCGAAAAGAACCATTTTCGAATGTTAAAAAAACAATTTTTTCAATAAAATACATGAATTTTCACTTTAAAACAAAAAATCATCCAACAGCAAAATAGTTAAATTTTCAATTGGGAAAATAAATTTTTAACGAAAAAATTAATTTTTCACTAAAACAAACAAAAAATCTACCCTAAACAGAATAGTTAATTTCTCAGTCAGGAAAATGAATTTAAAATAAAACAGTTAATTTTTTAACCAATTAAATGAATTTTAAACCAACAACATTAAGTTTTTTTGACTAATGAATTTACTTTTCTATAAAAAAGACAAATTTTCATCAAAATAATTTAATTTTCACCTAAAATGGATAAATTTTCAACTTTAAATAGAATAGTTCAATTTTCAGTAAAAAAATGCAACGAAATAAAATAATTTTTCAACGAAAATAGTTAAATTTTTAACCAAAGAAATAATTTATTTTTAGAATAATTTTTACAAATAACTAATTTTCGTCCAAAGTAATGAATTTTCAATCAAAAATACTAATTTTCAAACAAGAAGATAATTTTTAAGAAAATACATACATTTTCAGAAAAATATTTGACTCTAAGAAATTTTTAACTCAATAGTAAAAGTTCCAACCAAAGAATTTAATTTTCAACCAAAGAAATAAATTTTTAACAAAAAAGATTAAGTATTTCAACTCATAAGATTAATTTTCTATAAAAAAAGATAAATTTTCCACCTTACGTAGAATAAATAAATTATCAGTAAAAAAGTAAATTTTTAACTAAATAAAATAATTTTTGAACGAAATACTTAAAGTTTTAACCAAACAGATGAACTTTAATTCAAGAGGATTAAATTTCTAGAAAAAAACATCGATCGAACTATTTTTTAACAAAATAGACTGAAGCTTTAATATGTAAAAATATCAATTAAATAAACTCGAAGATTATTATTATTAATAGTACTTCAAAAATTTTAAATCTAATTTAAAATGTTTTCAAAAATTTGAAAATTGCCGCGTATTTCGTTTGAAGTGAATTGTCGGTAAAACAGATTGAATGTTTTGAGGTTAGGTTACAAGATCAAAACAATCTGCACGAATGCACGCAAAGACGTGTTTGTGTTTTAAAAGTTATTTAAATTTAAAAAGTAAAGTAAGTATTGTTATTATTTACTAATATTCTATTTTATTATCATAATAGTAATTAATTATTATATTAAATTTAGACTTTTGATAGTATCGTTAGCCTTTTTGATTCGAAAGTTTGTCGCCGATTTCAGGTTAAGATTCGTGCAGAACACGTGGAGTTAACATAAATTGTGTGTTAGATAAAATAACATTTAATTTATGTACAATTAATCATTAAATTTTCAATTGTCAATGTATTTAAAGAAACATGTTTAAAAATCAATATCATTTTGTCTTTATTTGCAGTTTGTTTGTCGATATTTTTCAACATGAAGCTGAAAAAAGACAAGATTCCGTCAAAAAAATTAAAGAAATCGAAGAAAAATGGTTCTTCAGAGGTATCGAAAAAGCAAAAAAGACTCAGTTCTATAACCATGGATGAATTTCTCGAACAGGATTTCGAGGACGATGATAGTGGAAATGATGCTTCTGAACAGCAAATTCGTGAGTTCATTTTATAGTTTATAGGTTATAAATGACATTTTTTGTTTTAAGGGATTTTTTTTTAAATGCTACATATTTTGTAAGAAAATAATTTTTTTTATTGTAAATTCATGTCGTTGGTTTAAAGCTTAACTACTTAGTTGATATCTTATTTTTTAAATTAAAAAATAACTTTTGTTACTGAAAATGTAACTTCCATTTTTGACTGAAAATTGATTTTTTTTTTATGAAAATGTAACTACTAGTGTAAAATTTGAACCACTTTGTTCAAAATTTATCTTTTTGGCAAGGTTTTGACCACAACTTTAATTGTGTTTCTTGAAAAAAAGTCATTTTTAATCATTATTCTTTATCCAAAATTTCAATTGAAATTTATTTATTTTTTTGTTAAAACTGCAAATGGTTGGTGAAAACTTCATCTCTTTGGTTGCGAATGCAACTGTTTTATTGAAAATTGATTTTTTATCATGAAAGTTTATCTATTTTATTCGAAAATTTAATTATTTATTTGAAAGTTTATGTATTTTGTCGATTGTTTTGTGTAAAATTAATTTTTTGATTGACAATTCATTTTCGTACGTTAAAAAATCAGCTGTTTTTCATAAGAATTTACCTTTTCTTTGTTGATAATTTAACTGTTTACTTGAAAAAAAATGTTAGTGAAAATTTATATTTCTCAGTTGAAGATTCACCTGTTTATTTGACAGTTTATGTATTTTATTAAAAATTCTTTCCTTTTTTTATGTGATAGAAAATTAAATTCTTTGGTTGAAAATTCAACGTTTTGCTAGAAATTTTATTTTGTACTTTAAACATTCCACTCTTCAGTTATAAATTGACCTATTTTATTAAAAATATAATTTTAGTTTAAAAAAATTAAACTCTTTACTTGAAATATTAGTTATTTTGTTGAAAATTCTTGTTTTGTAGAAAACTAATGTTTTGTTTGACAATTTATCGTTTTGCTTCAGAATTCAAAATCGTAGGTTAAAAATTCAACTGTTTGGTTTTCACTATTTGTATAAAAATTTAATCTGTTGAAAATTTAACGAATTTATATAAAAAAATTCAACTATACTAACAATTATATCAACTAACGATTTGTTCAAAATTTAATTATTTAGTTAAAAATTTAACTTTTCGTTTGAAAAATAAATTCAGATTCCTTTTTTTTAATCAACGGTATTAGGTGTTGTATTTTTCGTTATAAATTCACTGTTTTGTTAAAAATTTATGTATTTTGCTAAAAATTCGTCTTTTTCTAATTTGATTTTCTTAGGTAAAAAATTAGACTATTTTGTTGAAAATTTAATTATTTTCTTGAAAACTCAACTGTTTTTGGTTTAAGATTAATTTTTCGTTAAAAATGTATCTTTTTGGATTAGGAATTTAACAATTTGGTTTAATTTTTTTATCTTTTAGTAGAGATATTTTTTTTTTCTTAAAAATTAAACTCTTGTTGAAAGTTCGTCTTTTTTAATAAAGCTTTAACCATTTAGCTAAAAATGAACAGTTTTAATTGAAATTCGTATCTTAGATTTAAAAATTCGGCTCTTTAGCTTGATAATTTAACACTTTGTTAGACATTTTTTTCTTGTTCGACTAAAAAATTTATTTTTATTGAAAATTCGATTTTTTTTGTTAAAACTTTGTCTTTTGTGCTTAAAAATTCAATTATTGGGGTTTTCTTTCGTTGAGATATCATCATTTAATTTAAAAAGAAACTCCTGTGTTGAAAATTTGTATTTTTGACATGAAAATTCAACAATTAGATGAAAATTTTTTTTCTTTCCGCGCTGAAAAATCTTTTTGGGTTGAAACTTCAACTCTTACGTTAAAATGTGACTTTTTGTTTTAAAATTAAATATGTTTTGTTAGAGGTATCTATTTTTTTTTTTTTTTGTAAAAAATGAAACTTTTTTTATATAACTACAACTCTCGTTAAAAATTTGTCTTTTTAGTTTCAAAATTAATATCTTGGCTTGAAAAGTCAACATTTGGTCAGATATTTGCTTTCTTTCTTGACTGAAAATCTTTCTTGTTTAATAATTTAGTTCTATGTTTAAATATTTATCTTTTTGGTATAAAAATTAATATTTTTTTAAATTTTAAATTAAAATACTTTTTTGTTGCCATATCAATTCTTGCATTTTTGGTTGAAAATTTATATGGCTGAAAATTTAACTATTTTATTGAAACTTGATTTGTTTCACTAAAAATTTATCTTTATTTATATTTATTAATTTATTTTTAGTTAAAAATTCAAATATTTATTTGAAAGTGGATGTATTGGCTTGCATTTTTTTTTTATAGAAAATTAATTTTTTAAATTGAGAATTCCTCGTTTTGCTTGAGAATTCATTTTCGGACGTTAAAGATTCAACTGCTTAGTTCAAAATTTAATTATCCTGTTGAAAATTCAACTTTTTTGTTGAAATTTATTTTTTCATGAAAATTTATCTTTTTTAGTTGAAAATTCAAATGTTTATTTATTATTAGTAAAAATTTATCCTTTTAAGTTAAAAATTCATCTATTTATTTGAATGTCTGCATTTTGTTCAATTTTTTTTTCGAAGAAATAAATTATTTTTTTTTATTGACGATTCGTCGTTTTGCTTGAGAATTCATTTTCGTACATTAAAGATTCAACTTCTTGGTTAAAAATTCATCTATTCTGTTAAAATATTAATTATCCTGTTAAAAAGTCTACTATTCAGTTAAAAATTTAAATATTTTGTTCTAAACAAATTTTTCGTGAATATTTATTTTTTTTGTTGCAAGTTCAACTCCTTATTTGAAAGTTGATGTATTTTTTTCAAAATCCTTTCTTTTTTGAAAGAATATTAATTTTTTTAATTCACAATTCATCGTTACGCTTTAGAATTAATTTTCGTACGTTAAAAATTTAGTTATTTTGTTAAAAGGGATGACTGAAAAATCCCGAAAAATAAAATTCCCGACACAGTAAAATTCCCGAATTGGAAAAGAAAATTGCCGAATTATAAAATACCCGAATTGCAAAATTACGCTTTTTATAAATATATTTGATTGATTACAAATACAATAATGAAATATTATTTTTTTAAATTATTTTTAATGTTCCAAAAATTTGAAAATTATTATTTGACTTTAAAATAACAATAATTTTAAATAAAATATTTCTGGGTGGCGATTTTTTTTAATACCAAAAGCCTTCGCAAAAATCGAATTTTAAATTTATATGTATAAAAATGTATATTTTGAAAATCGTTATAAGGTATAATAAAAGCAGTGGGCGATTTTTTTTTGAGTGTCAGGAGCAAATTTGGTCAAATTTAGAAGGTGTAAAAAAATCCAATTTTCATGTTTAAAAAATGAGAATTTAGATTGCAGCTATTACGCTAAATTTGACCCTCGAACCCAAAAAAAACTCATCCTCTGTTTTCAAAGTTAATTATAGCGATTTTCTAAAATTATAGCTCAATTTAAAAATTCGTTTTTTGGGAACGCTTTTTGTATTTGTTTAAATACTATGAACATTTAAAAAATGCTACATCCAGAAATATTTTAATACAAATTATTGTTATTTTAAATTCAAGCAATAATTTAAACATTACATATAAATAAAAAAATCGAATTATTGTATTTTTAATCAAAAAAATATATTTATAACAAATTGTAATTGTTTAAAGTCGTAAATTTTACAATTTGGGAATTTTTAAATTCGGACATTTTACAATTCTACAATTTTTTGTAGGGAATTTTACTATTCGAGAATTTTCCAATTCGGTATTTTTATTTTTCGGGATTTTTCAGTCCCATCAAAAATTGTAAAAAATAAAAAAGATCGAATGGGAAAATTCCCGAATAATAAAATTAACGACCAAAAATTGTCGAATTATAAAATATCCGAATTGAAAAATTGCCGAATTTAAACAATTACAATTGTTTTATAAATATGTTTTATTTATTACAAATACAATAATGAAATTCAATTTCTTTAAATTATTTTTAATGTTTAAGATTTTAAAAAAATACAAAAAGCGTTCGCAAAAATCGAAATTCCAATTTATATATATTTTTTTGAAAATAATTATAAGATATGACGAAAACAGTGGGTGATTTTGTTTTGTTGGTTCGGGGAGCAAATTTTGTCAAATTTAGGTGTAAAAAAATCTAATTTTCAAGTTTAAAAAATGGGAATTTTGGTTGCACCAATTAAGTTAAATTTGACCAAAATTGTCCTTTGAACCCAACAAAAATCGACCTCTGTTTGCATCGTACCTTATAGCGATTTTGAAAAAAATATATGTAAATTTAAAATTTGATTTTTGCGAATGCGTTTTGTATTTTGTTCAATACTATACACATTAAAAAAATGCATCATCCAGAAATATTTTATTAAAAATTATTGTTATTTTAAATTCATACAATAATTTTCGAATTTTTAAACCTTAAAAATAATTTTAAAAAAATAAAATTTCTTTATTGTATTTTTAATGAATAAAACATATATATAAAGAAGTTGTAAATTTTTTAATTCGGAAATTTTACAATTCGGATATTTTATAATTCGACAATTTTCTATAGGGAATTTTCCAATTCGGTTATTTTATTTTGCGGCATTTTTATTATTCGCCAATTTTGTTATTGGGCAATTATCCAATTCGGGAATTTTATTTTTCGGGATTTTTCAGGCTGTTAAAAATGTTAAAAATGTAATTTTTCTGTTTAAACTTTAGCCCTTTGATTGAAAATTGAACTATTTTTAAAAATTTTTTTTGTAGAAAATTAATTTTTCTGTTTAACAATTCATCGGTTTTATTAGGAATTCATATTCGTAGTTTAAAAATTAAACTGTTTGGTGTTCACTATTTTGTTAAAAAATTAATCTGTTGAAAATATAATTAATTTGTTAAAAAGGGGACCGACAAATGAAAATACTGAGTTGGAAAAGTCCCAAATATTAAAATTCTCGAATATTAAAATTGCCGAATTATAGAATTCCCGGCAGATAATAATATTAAAGAATTGGGAAATTCCCGAATTTAAACAATTACAATTTTTGTATAAATATGTTTTATTGATTACAAATAAAATAATGACACTGTTTCTTTAAATTATTTTTTATGTTTAAAATTTCGAAAATTATTGTTTGAATTTAAAATTATTATTATAAATAACAATAAATTGAATTTTCAACTTTTTTTGAAAATGGCTCTGAGGTACGATGAAAACAGAGGTTTATTTTTTTGGGTTCGAGAAGCAAATTGCAATTTCAACTATTTATTTAAAAATGTATATAATATTAGAAAATTCGTATTTTTTATAGAAAATTTCTGTTTTTAGTTGAAAATGCGACTGTTTGATTAAAAATTCCACTATTTGTTGATAATTTAATTATTTAATTTGAAATTTAAGTATTACATTGAGATACCTTTTTTTAAATATCAAATATTTTTTCAATAATTCTTGTTTTTTTGGTATAAAATGAATCTTCCTTGGTTGAAAATCAATCTTTTGATTAAGAATTAAACTATTTTGTTAAAAATTCGTTTTCACGGTAAAATTTTTACAGCTGAATCAAATGATGAAGGTGAAGCTGAGGCTTCAGACAGTGGAGAAAGCGATCTGGATCCAGAAGAACACAAAAAGTCGTTAATGAAATTGAAAGACACTGATCCAGAATTTTACTCATTCTTAAAACAAAACGATACAAATCTACTTGATTTTGATGTATCAGATAACGAGGAAGGTTCTGATGACGAAAATGATTCAAGGCATATTCCAAACGCAAATCTTGAGGTAAAATATATATTTTTTAATTTCACTTCCTTGTTTTTTTTTTAAATTTTAATCAGGATGTCTAGCGTCCTGGAAATCCTGGAAAATCTGGAAAAGTCCTTTCATTCGATGCTACAATCAAAGATATTTTTAAGTTTTTCATTTATCCCCAATTTTTTCAATTTTAAAAACAATTTCATCAATTTCTGAAATGTTATAATTTTTTTCTGTCAATCTTTTGGTTGAAAATTATTTTTTTTACTGAAAGTTTAACTATTTTGTAACAAAATTAGTGTTTTGGACTGGAAAATTCTACTATTTTGTTGAATATTTTTCTGTTTGAGTTACGAGAATTATTATTTTCGTTGAAAATTCAACTATTTGGATGAAAATAAACTTTTTGGTTAAAAATTCACATTTTCTAAAAGAAAATTCAATTATTTTCTAAAAAATTCATCTTTTGGCTTTGAAAATATAACAATTTGGTTCAAAGTTTTCTCTCTATTGATTGGAAAATCTTTCTTCGTAGAAAATTCACTTTTTTACTAAAAATTCGTCCATATAGAAACTAAATATTTTCTTTAATTGGAAATGCAACTATTCTATTTTTGCATGATTTTTTTAAAGTTGAACCTCCTTGTTCAAAATTTGTTTTACTTATTTCAAACAAATCTCTTTTGTCGAAAATTTAGCTATTTTGTTTAATATTCTTTTTTGTTTTTATTCTAAATTAATTTTTGACTGGAAAATGTAATTTTTCCATTTTATGTTGTAATTTTTTGTTCATTAAAAATTCGTATTCGTTGGTAGGAAAGTAATCCTTTTGGTTGAAATTTCCTCTTTTGTGCTTATTACTGCAACTTTTGTGTTGACAATTGCTCGTTTTTTTTTTTAATTCATAATTTCTGGGTGAAAATTTAACTATTTTGTAACAAAATTAGTGTTTTGGGCTGGAAAATTCAACTGTTTTGTTGAATATTTTTCTGTTGTGTGTTACAAGTTTAATTATTTTTAGTAGAAAATTTAACTATTTGGATGAAAATGAACTTTTTGGTTAAAAATTTACATTTTCTTTTTGAAACTTTAATTATTTTCTAAAGGATTCATCTTTTTGGCTTGAAAATTTAACAATTTGATTCAAAGTTTTTTCCCTATTTTTTTTAATTGCAAATTTAGGTGCTTGGGTAAAATTTGAACCCCATTCTTCCAAATTTATTTTACATTTTTAAAACAAATCTCTTTTGTCGAAAATTTAACTATTTTGTTTAATATTCTTTCTTGTTTTTATTCTGAATTAATTTTTTACTGGAAAATTTAACTTTTCCATTTTATGTTGTGATTTTTTGTTCATTAAACATTCGTCTTTATTGGTTCAAACTCCCTCTTTTTTGGTTATTACTGCACATTTTTTTAAAAAATAATTTCTGTTTGAAAATGAAACTAGAATGTTAAATTTTTTATCAAAAATTGATACTTTAACTTGAAGATTGAAAATTAGGCTGAAAATTCAACTATTTGGTGGAAAATTAATTTTTGTAGTAGAAAATTCCAGTATTCTGTTAAAAATCCAAATATTTGGATAAAAATTCAAATATTTTATAAAAAAACTAATCCTTTTTGGTTGAAAATTCAACGATATTGTTTGTTAAACATTCGTTTATTGGGACAGAAAATTCGTCCTTTTGAATTTAAATTTCGCCTTTTTTTTTAATTTAACTGTCTTCTTAAACATTCAATTATTTTTTTGACAATTTAACTGTTGTTGGTTGAAATTTACTAATTTTATTTAAAGTTCGATCATTTGATAGAAAACTGATCTTTTAAAGTTGAAAATTCATCAATTTGGTTAAAAATTCAACTATTTTGTTCAAAATTCATCTTTTTGGCTTAAGAATTCAACAGTTTTGTTTCACTTTTTTCTTGCTATCTGGAAAATTTCTCTTAGCTGCAAATTCTACTCTTTAGTTTTAAAAAAATCGTTTTTTCGTTTTAACAATTCATATCTTTTAGTAGATAATCTTTTTTTTTATTAAAAATGAAACTCTTGTTGAAAAATCGTCTTTTTTATTAAAGCTTCAAAAATTTAGTTAAAAATTAACTGTTTTAATGGAAATTTAAATCGTCGGTTTAATGATAAGGCTCTTTAGCTTGAAAATTTAACAATTTGTTAAAAATTTTTTCTTAGTTGACGAAAAAATTTCTGTCGATTGAAAATTTAACTTTTTGGTTGAAAATTTGTCTTTTACGCTAATTTTATGTCTAATTGTCAATCTTCAAGTTAAAGTATCAATTTTTATTTAAAAAAATTAACATTATAGTTTCATTTTCAAACATGAATTAATTTAGAACTAAAAGTTGGTATTTTGAGGTAGAAAATTCAACAATATTGTTTAAAATTCAACTATTTTGTTCAAAACTCATCTTTTTCAAAAAAAATTTTAGTTGCAAATTCTACTCTTTAGTTTTAAAAAATCGTCTTTTCATTTTAACAATTTATATATTTTAGTAGAGATTTCTTTTTTTCATTAAAAATTAAACTCTTGTTTAAAATTCGTCTTTTTGTATTAAAGCTTCAAAAATTTAGTTACAAATTAACTGTTTTAGTAAAAGTTTAAATCTTCGGTTTAAAAATAAGGCTCTTTAGCTTGAAAATTTAACAATTTGTTGAAAATTTTTTTCTTAGTTGACGGAAAAATTTCTGTTGATTGAAAATTCAACTTTTTGGTTGAAAATTCGTCTTTTACGCTAATTTTATGTCTAATTGTCAATCTTCAAGTTAAAGTATAAATTTTTATTTTAAAAAATTAACATTATAGTTTCATTTTCAAACATGAATTAATTTACAACTAAAAATTGGTATTTTTAGGTGAAAAGTCAACAATTGGATTAAAAATTTCACTGTTTTGTTCAAAACTCATCTTTTTCAAAAAAATTGTTAGTTGCAAATTCTACTCTTTAGTATTAAAAAATCGTCTTTTCATTTTAACAATTCATATATTTTAGTAGAGATATCTTTTTTCATTAAAAATTAAACTCTTGTTTAAAATTCGTCTTTTTGTATTAAAAAGCTTAAAAAATTTAGTTACAAATTAACTGTTTTAGTAAAAGTTTGAATCTTCGGTTTAAAAATAAGGCTATTCAGCTGGAAAATTTAACAATTTGTTGAAAATTTTTTTCTTAGTTGACGGAAAAATTTCTGTTGATTGAAAATTCAACTTTTTGGTTGAAAATTCGTCTTTTACGCTAATTTTATGCCTAGTTTTTAGTCTTCAAGTTAAAGTATCAATTTTTATTTAAAAAAGTTAACATTATAGTTTCATTTTCAAACATGAATTAATTTACAACTAAAAATTGGTATTTTTAGGTAGAAAATTCAACAATTGGATTAAAAATTCCACTGTTTTGTTCAAAATTTAATTATCTTGCTGAAAACTAAAAGCGCCCTAAAATTTGAAAAAAAAAATATTGCACTGTTGCGAAACTTAAAAAAATGAAAAACTTCTAAATATTAAATAAAATGAACGAAAAAGCGTGTTTTTTATTTTTTTTAATCATAAAACCGCATTTTATGGGCATATGAGAAATTTCGTATGTGGCACTTTTTTTATTTTTACTAGACCTACAATTTCTATAGTGAAAAGTATTTTTCACTGTAAGAGAAAGATACTTGGAAAAATGTATTTTGTGTCCAGGAAAACCTGTAATAATAAAAATGGTTAGAAAAATTATAATTATTGCTGCACGTGTGGATTTTTAAAGTTATAAATTTTGAAAAATCGTAGTCTGATCCAAGAGGATCCTAATGAAATTTATTAATTTTTATTTTATTTTATTTTATTGCAGATAGCTAGTGACGAAAGTGACTATGAGCCGGAAGAAGGAGAAACCAGTTCTTCGGACGGACCTGTTAAAGTCACACTAAAACTGTTAAGATCGTGGCAAGAGAGCTTACAAAAAGACAAGTATGATTCTTATTTTCTGTCGCTAAAGAAATAAAATTTCACATGGAAAAGGGAATTTTTTAAAGACTTCAAACTGGAATTCAGAAGAAAGGAGTTTAAAAAATCCCTCTTCTAAGTCAAAATGTCTCACAATTTAAACGTTCCTTCTTCCGAAGTTTGAAACTCTAAATTCCTAAATTATAATACAATATCCTCTAACATTTTTTGTTAACAATTTACCTTTTTTTCTTGAAAATTTAAATACTTGTAGTTAATAGCTTAACTATTTTGTTAAGAATTAATTTTGTTGGGAGATTCATCATTTCAATTAAAAATTTAACTTCCAGTAGAAAATTTAAATACCTCGAGTAGAAAATTGCCCTTTCCTAGTTAAAAACTGAACAATTTAGATTTAAAGTTGTCTTTTTAAATTAAAAGTTCATTTATTTCGTTGACAATTCATGTATGTTGTTAAAAAATCTAATTTTTTTGTAGAAAATTATTTTTTGCTTTGAAAGTTAATCTCCTTTTATTAAAATTATTCTTTCTGATTGAAAATTCAAATGTTCCAGTTAATCCGAATTTTTTATTAAGAATTAAAGTTTTAACGGAAACTTAACTATTTTGATGTAAATTTTTATTTTATAATTAGCAAATTAATTATTTTCTTGAAAATTCACGCCTGTTGTTAAAGAATCGACTTTTTTGGTAGAAAATTGACTTTTTGGGGATAGAAAATAATTTTTTCTTTGAAAGTTAATCTCCTTATTCAAAAATGATTCTTTCTGGTTAAAAATCCAAGTATTTCAGTTAAATATTTATAATTTAAGTTGTAAATTCATCGTTTAGGTTAAAAATAAATTTAGTTTGTTGAAAAAGAAACTCGTTTGTTGACACTTAGTTTTTTTTTAAAGATTCATCATTTTCATTCAAAACTTGTTTTTCCTTTGGATGAAACGGAATTTGTTTACCGATAATTTAACTATTTTTTGAAAATCCGAATTTTTTTATTAAGAAACTATTTTATTTCTGTTTGAAATTTCATCTTTTGTGGATGAAAATTCAAGTATTTGGTTGAAAATTGATATTTTTGATTTGAAAATTCAATCTTTTTTTTTAAATTCATGATTTTAACTAATTGGATGTAAATTTATATTTTATAATCACAAAATTAATTAATTCGTTTAAAATTCACGTCTGTTGTTAAAGAATCGACTTTTTTGGGATAGAAAATAATTTTTTCTTTAAAAGTTAATCTGCGTATTCAAAAATTATTCTTTCTGATTAAAAATCCAAGTATGCCAGTTAAATATTCATAATTTTAGTTTACTTGGTTAAAAAAGAAACTCGTTTTTTAAAATTTAATTTTTTTTTAAATTCATAATTTCCATGAAAAGTTAATTCTTTTTGAAAAATAAACTATTTGATTAAAAACTTGTTTTTCCATTGGATGAAAAGGAATCTGTTTACCGATAATTTAACTATTTTTCTAAAAATCCGAATTTTTCGATTAAGAAATGAATTTTTAACGGAAAATTCATCTCTTTATTTCTGTTTGAAATTTTATTTTTTTCTGGGTGAAAATTTAAGTATTTGGTTGAAAATTGATATTTTTGATTTCAAAATTACACTATATTTTTAAAAATTCATGAATTTAACTATTCGGATGTAAATTTATATTTTATAATCACAAAATTAATTAAGTCGTTTAAAATTCACGTCTGTTGTTAAAGAATCAACTTTCTTTGGGATAGAAAATAATTTTTTCTTTAAAAGTTAATCTCCGTATTCAAAAATTATTCTTTCTGATTAATAATCCAAGTATTTCAGTTAAATATTTATAATTTAAGTTGTAAATTCATCTTTTAGGTTAAAAATAAATTTAGTTTGTTGAAAAAGAAACTCGTTTGTTGAAATTTAATTTTTTTTTAAAGATTCATCATTTTCATGAAAAATTAATTGTTTTTGGTTGAAAAATGAAGTATTTCATTAAAAACTTGTTTTCCGTTCGATGAAAAGGAATTTGTTTACCGCTAATTTAACTATTTTTTGAAAATCCGAATTTTTTTATTAAGAAACTATTTTATTTCTGTTTGAAATTTTATCTTTTGTGGATGAAAATTCAAGTATTTTGTTGAAAATTGATGTTTTTGATTTCAAAATTAAACCTTTTTTTCAAAAATTTATGAATTTAACTATTTGGATGTAAGTTTATATTTTATAATTACAAAATTAATTATTTCGTTAAAAATTCACGTCTCTTGTTAAAGAATCGACTTTTTTGCTAGAAAATCGAATTTTTTGGGATAAAAATAATTTTTTCTTTGAAATTTAATCTCCTTATTAAAAAAATTATTCCTTCTGATTGAAAATCCAAGTATTCCAGTACAAAAAATTTATAATTTTAGTTGAAAATTCATCTTTTAGGTTGAAAATAAATTTACTTGGTTGAGAAAGATACTCGATTGTTAAAAATTAATTTTGTTTTAAAAATTCATCATTTTCATGAAAAATAATTTTTTTTGTTGAAGCATGAACTGTTTCATTGAAAAAATGTTTTTCCTTTGGATAAAAAGGTATTTTTTTTAAAGCTAATTCAACTATTTTTTTGAAAATCCGATTTTTTTTATTAAGAATTTAATTTTTAACTAAAAATTCAACTATTCTATTTCTGTTCCAAATTTTATCTTTTTTCGATCAAATTCAAGTACGTGGTTAAAATTAAAATTCTTGTTTTAAAAATTCATGAATTTAACTATGTGCATGTAAATTTATATTTTATAATTACAAAATTAATTATTTCGTTAAAAATTCACGTGTGTTGTTAAAGAATCGACTATTTTGATAGAAAATCGACTATTATGGGATAGAAAATAATTTTTTCTTTGAAAGTTAATCTCTTTAATCAAAAATTATTCTTTCTAAATTGAAAATTTAAATATTTCAGTTAAACATTCATAATTTTAGTTGAAAATTCATCTTTTAGGTTATAAATAATTTTACTTGGTTAAAAAAGAAACTCTTTTGTTAAAAATTAATTTTTTAAAAAGATTCATCATTTTCATGAAATATTAAATATTAAATATTTTTGGTTGAAAAATGAAGTATTTCATAGAAAACTTGTTTTTCCTTTGGATGAAAAGGAATTTATATACTGATAATTTAACTATTTTTCTGAAAATCCGAATTTTTTTATTTAGAATTAAAGTTTTAACGGAAAATTCAACTATTTTATTTCTGTTTGAAATTTTATCTTTTGTGGATGAAAATTCAAGTATTTGGTTGAAAATTGATATTTTTGATTTAACAATTAAATTGCTTTTTCGAAATTCATTCATTTTGTCAAAAATTCTTTTTTTTCATATAAAATTAACCTTATTGGTTGGAAATTCATCTTTTTGGTAAGTAAAATAATTAAACCATTCCAGTTGAATATTCATCATTTTAGTCAAACATTTATCGGTTCGGATGAAAATTAATTTTTTCAACTGAAAAATTATATTTTAGTGTTGAATAGAGAATTCAGATCTTTCCTGGATGGAAGTTTAATTTTAACAAAAAATGGTAGTTTTTTATGAAAAATTCATCAATTTTAGTACAAATTTCATCTTTCTTTCAGAAAAATGCAACTGTTTACTAGAGAATTGAAAATTTTTTTTGTTTAATTCTTCCGTTTTGATCCTCCTTTTGGGATGAAAAATCAGCTCTTTAAAAAAAATTAATAAAAATGTTTTCTGTTGTAAGATAAATTTGATATTTTTTGTTAAAAATGCATCTATTTGATAGGTAATTTAATGATTTTGTTAAAAATATCTTTTTTTTCTTAAGAATTACTCTTTTTGGATTGAAAATTCAATTTTTTTCGTTGAAAATTAATCTTCTTTAATTAAAAATATAACTACTTGGGTGGAAGTTAAGCTAGATGGTTCAAAAAATTTGTTTAAATTTTTTTGTCTGTTTGAAAATAGAAAAAAAGTGAAAAATCTTTTTTTTGGTTTAAAATTAATTTTTAGCTGAAAATGTAACTGCTCGATTTTTTTAAAATTTGTCTTTTTATCTGAAAATTTTTCTTTTTTGGATAAAGTTTTATTTATGTCTTGAGTAAAAAGTCTTTTTGTTGAAATTTCCTCATTTTGGTTTTAAATTTCTTTTTTTTTTTCAATAAAAATTTCATCTTTTTTATTGAAATATAAACTATGACTTTATGGGAGAAAAGAGATTTTCTAATTTAAAATAAATTGATACATTTTTGTCACAATCCTTTTTTTTTGTCATAGGACTGCAAAAACTATCAAAACGGCTGTTGAAGTTTTTCACGCAGCTATAGCAACACTTGGAGATAAAATGGATGAGGAAACAAATAAAGAACCTTCGCATTACAAAGTCGACGGCAGCGCAGGTAAATTATATTTGCAACACTTTTTAGCTTCTAATAAGTATATTTCTTTATTTTAAATAAATTTTTTTCCGTCCTGAAAATAGCTGAAAACCTGGGAAAATCCTTGAATTTTGCTCATGGTCTTGAAATTTTTATTTACGTAAATAAAAAATAGGTTTTAAACTTTATTTAGTAGGTTCATGTATATAAAAATTCATAGATTTGTCATTTTTTTATTTGATTTCTTATTTTTGTTTTTATTTGAAGGTAGAAATTTGCAAACGAATTTTTTTTGGCTGTTATAAGAAAAACCTTTTGCAGTTTTTTCATCTGAAATTTTTTTCGCTGGCTTAAGTTTCATAATCAAATTGATGATATTTTAAACTAAAGAAATATTATTTCATTTGGAACAGAGAATTTAAACAAAAAATATATCATACGAATTTAAATGAAAGGAATTTTGAAAATCCATGTTCCAAGCCAAAATTCGTCACAATTTAAAAGTTTCCTGTTACAAATTAAAAAAAAGAAAATACTTCAATTATTTTTGTTAGTTTTTTTGAAATAAAAATTCATGTCTTCTTGAAAATTCAACTATTCCAGTAGAATTAGTTGGTTGATAATTGATCCTTTTGGATGAAATTTCAACTATTTGGCTGAAAATTGATATTTTTAATTTAAAATTCAAACTATTTGTTTGACAATTGATGTACTTTGTTGAAAATTTGTTTTCTTGTAAAATATTAAACATTATGCTGAAAAATTCTTCTTTTTGGTAGGTAGAAAATTCATCTTTTCCAGTTAAAGATTCATCAGTTTGGTTGAAAATTAATTTCTCCATCTGAAAATTTAACTGTTACATTTTTGGTTGAAAAAGCATTTTTTCTACTTAAAAATGCAACAAAATGGCTAAAAAGTTGTCTTTTTTAATCGAAAACTAAACTATTTTATTGAAAATTCATGTATTTTGTCTAAAAAAATCCATTTGTTTGCATAGAAAATTAACATTTTCTTTGAAGGAAAATTTCCTCGTTTAAAAATTCTTC
>JAAAKG020215834.1:0-22112 GCA_010014905.2 Druon quercuslanigerum
GTCGAAGTCTTTTGGAGAGAAGTCTACGAAGTGCAACATAGACTTGACGAAGACTCAGAGAACATAAATAGCTTCAATGAGCTGTGTGATATCCTCATAACAACACCTGAGGAAGTATGCCCAACCATCACTACCGAGGAGGTGAAAAAAGTCTTGAGAGGTATGAAGAACTATTCCGTTCCAGGACCAGACGGTATCAAGGCCATATGGTGAAAATCTGAACACACTGTATACGATATTTATAGCTATCCTAAATGATAGGATTGTGCGGGCAATCGGACCTGTGTGGCAAACATATGTATGAACAACGCGGATCAAAGAAAGGCGTAGCAGTATGTCGGGAGAACCAGCTTATCGGTAGATGTATCTGCAAAGATGCAGCATCCTATTAGCGTGATCTATCGGTGGCCTGAATTGATTGCCGGAAAGCTTTCGATTCAACCCCCCAAAAACTTATCATCTATCTTTTGGAAAGCTTAAAGGTTTACCCGCAAATCGTGAGGTGCATAGAGAGATTGATGCCACTTTGGAAAACCAGACTTACTATCTCATCTGAAAAAATCGTGTGACAACTAACAAGGTCACTTTTCAAAGAGGTGTCTTTCAGAGCGACTCCATGAGCCCACTCCTCTTTTGCCTCACATTATTGCCATTATCTCTAGCACTTCGCCATTCCCAGGGGTAACTTTGCGGCAAACCTGAAAATCTATAGCACAAGGTCACTAATGTATTTTACATGGATAATCTTAAGATCTATGCTAAAAATAAAGAGCATTTACATCTAGCTCTAGGAATTTTCGAACGATACACTAAGGAAATAGGAATGGAATTTGGGTTAGACAAATGCGTCATGGTTTACTTGAAGCGAGGAAAACTTAATGGCATCTCTGAAGACCCTGAGCTCCTCGATAGAAGCGCTATGCGACACCTTTGCGCTCGAGAGACTTATACATACCTGGACGTGCCACAGAGCCGCGTTCAGGATGTGACATCTATAAAGGATACTCTCCGAAGAAGATATAAACGGCTCATCCGGCAGATTTGTTCTTCCGAACTGTCGGCGAGGAACAAAGTATATGCAAAGAACATCCTGGCCGTCCCGTTAGTACTCTATTAATTGTTCCATGGACGAAGAACAAACTCAGATCCCTTGATATCGACATACGAAAGATTATGCGCATAAACAAAAGCATGCATCTTAAGTCTTCTGTTCCACGACTCTACATCTCACGCAGTCAAGGTGATCGCGGAATATTGATTCTTGAATGTCGTCACAACAGGATTTTTTTGGGTACAGCACACAGAGTCGCAAATGGAAAAGACCCACTTCTCAAAATGGTCAGGAAGCATGAAGAAGTGTGCAAAGGAGCGTTTCTGTACAAAGCAGCGGATGAGGCTGCTGAAACACTCGGACTTAACTTCAGTATCAGGGGTGAGCAGATTGCATCAAATCTTACATATCCCGAGTACTCACAGAAATGTGGAGGATCAGTGAATGTCGTGTGAGTTAACTTTGGTTATCCTTAAATCACCCGGACTGAAGTCGGGCTCGGAGGGTTTCATTTTGGCATGTCAAGGTGGTGTCTTTCCACCTTAACATACCGTCGCCACATTTGGAGCCAAGACATTCCCGATGATAGCTGCAGGGCGTGCCATGCACACCCCGAGCATCTAGGACATATACTATCTAGTTATCCAACTCACGCGGGAACGACCTACATCCAAATATCGCTCTGCTAAACGCTTCTAGGGAAATGCAGTCAATTGCCGAGAATGAGAAGTTCCGCATATAGTGGAACTTTATATTCTCGACAATTGTTTCTGTTGCACACTCGAGGCCTGACATAGTTCTCCTTGACTTCGAGAAGCGAACCATGTTCGTTATAGAATTTTCGGCACCAGCCGACAAAAACATCATAGCCAAGGAGAATTGAAAAAATAGGAGAGGTATTGTACCCGGAATATTCTGTTAAATTAATCTTCCTTATCATCGGCACTCTTGGAGGTGCCAAGCTTTAACTGGTTAATAGTCTGAAAAGCATCCCTGCGTGTGAACAATATGCTAAAACCCTTGCGGGGAAAATGCAGAAGGCGGTCGTCCTTGAGTCGCTCCGTGTCCTCTGAGTACACGAGACTTTTGCTGGATCGTCGTATTGGTTCCGTCAAAGTCTGTAACCAACTATCTCACGCTCGTGAGACGTGGTTATGGCTGAAATTTTACCTCGATTTCGCTGCGATCGGGTTTAATTTTTTAGATTAGCACCCGATCCCGACAAAATCCTGCGGTTGTCCTTATGACAAATATTATATATATGCACAAAATATACGCTGCAAACAAATAATTATTGATTTACACGAGTCAAACTTATTTCGATACACAGACTGAAGTAATAAATATTAATCGAAACTAAATTGCCAATCACAAGTGACATATTTTATATTAATTATATGAGTTAAAATTTTCGGTCTTAAAGAGGTTGATAGCTATTTTAAAGGTCATTTCGATAAAAATGCACCAAAACATCACTATTATTGCGAAAATTTTTGAGTGCATAGTGCAACATGTTCAAAGTCAAAAAAAATGTTTATACACAACTAAATACTTTTTTCTGCTGAAAGAATTATTTTCGTAAAATGTATGGAATTTCGTAAGTAATCATGGGGTTCCTTATTGGTATTTAAATGGGGTATCATGGTATATAAATATATATATAGTTGATTATTATTACTTTCCTAAAGATGAGATATCTTCAAAGTTTTCCAACTTTTTGTATCAAATTTGTGAAATGTTTACATATTATATTACATTCGATTTTATTTTAATTTAAAGAAAACGTTGAAATTTACACTTTTTTGCAATATCTTTTTAAATAATTGACAAAATGCTTTCATCCTGGCTTCTTTTATACCATATCATACCATACCAATTTAACAAGAAACAATATTGCAAACTGAAAGTTTCAGAAAATCAAGAAAAGGGATTAAGGGCCGTTTATGTACACAGTTTCAGCTCGATATCTCATTTCGTGTAGAATAGGTATTATATTAAAATTATATCAACATTAATAGACTAAACAGTAAAAAGATAAAGTAGAAAAATTAGATTAAATATTCAAACTTGAGAAATTTCAAAATAAAACGATGTATATTGAAATCGTCTATTTCTCAACATTCAAAACAATGTAGTTTCACATGCTACGACTTTAAAATTATTCAACTAATAAAGAACCTTAAGAAGCATCAAACTAAAATGATTAAATTTTTAGCACCTGCAATTTAAAAACGCTTAAGCATGAAATATTTTATTTCGAAATTTCCTCAAAAAGTTTTAATTAAAATTTCTTTCGATTTCAAAGGATTTCATTTCTAATTTTGTAACTTTAAATAATTTATATTTAAACCCAAACTATAAATATTGAATGTTTCAACACCTTTAATTCATAGTTCTTCTATGTCAAACTTTTTTTTTAATTTCATTCCATACTAAAGACTTCAAACTTAAAAATGCGCATATATGAATGTTTTTAATTTTAACTAAATTCACAAATTCAATTATTGTAAAATCTTGAACACTGCATTTTTTCAATATTGATGGCTTCGGACTTAAATTAGTTCAACTATTGTGGATTTTAATTTTAAAATATCGAATTTTTAGTATTTCAGTATTTGCATTTTAAATAATTGAGTTTCCCATTAACTAAGTAAGAAAAATGTCAACTGTTACTGCTTTCAATTTATATTAAATTTGTTACATCTAGAGGGGTACAAATAAAAATGGTTGAATTTTAAACACTGTAGACTTGTAGCTATCTTATTTTATCAAGTTTCGACTACAAATTATTCCATTTTTAACGTTATGAATAAAAAATTCTTTATCTACTGGGGGTTTCATTTATAAATTATTCGACTTGAAGAAATAAAAATTTGAAACCAATAAATGCTGTATTATTATTTATATTTAATTTTTCGAATTAAAAAATTAAAATGGTCAAATCCAAGCCTTACAAATTTTCAATTAGAAGTCAGACAGTGATTCAAACTGAGAAATTTCCCAGTGGAATCGCAGCTATTTTAAAGAAATCCGAAATCAATTCGTTCATCGCTTATTATTTTACCAATTTGTTTTAACTGATGGAAATAATTTTTTTTTAATACATACCTGTAAAAAACGTTCTGCACAGAGAGCATGCTAACGATAGTTAAAATTTCTTCTGAACATTGTAAATTGACGCTCATAATCAGCATTTTGGAGAGATTTGGCTCCAATGGGAACTCAGCCATTCGCCTGCCCAGTCGAGTCAAAAGTCCTTCGTTGTCAAGAGCACTCAAACTGTGCAAAGACTCCAACGCCATGATAAGCGACTCCACCGGCGGTGCATCCATGAAATCAAAATTGAGTAAATCATTAATTCCCATTGTCTTCAGCTGTAAAACTGTCGTCGCTAGATTCGTGCGCTGAATTTCGGGAACTGGTGTTGGCAGCATTTCATCTCTGTAAGCCCTTTCGGTATACAGTCTATAACATTTTCCTGGCCCTGTTCGACCAGCCCGTCCTGCTCTTTGTTTTGCAGCAGCTTGACTGATTGGGGTAACATTAAGACTGTCCATACCAGTCTTAGAATTGTAGACCTTTTGCTTTACGAATCCGGGATCCACCACATAATATATTCCATCGATAGTCAAGCTGGTCTCGGCGATATTCGTGGCTATAACCACTTTCCGGGAACCAGGTGGTGCGGGTTCAAAAATCCTCGTCTGCATTTCAGAAGGAAGTGCGGAATAAACAGGGAGGATAATCAGTTCAGGAACATCCTTTCCGAGCGACTTCATACGTTCGTAGAGAATCTCACAAGCCGTATCGATTTCCTCTTGACCTGTCAAAAACAAGAGGATGTCTCCAGGTGGCTCACGCAAGTGAATTTGCATCACTGTTATCAAGGATGCATCCAGATAATCAGTTTCGGCTTCTCTTGTGTACATAATCTAAACATAATATAATTGTAAATAACATTTTTAAAGACGGAGATGAGAGAAATTCAAATCAAGAAAGAAACATAATAAAACTTCTTACTTCTACTTCGAATGTTCTGCCAGGAATTGTGAAGATAGGAGCTTCAAAGAAATACTGAGAGAACTTAACAGCATCCAATGTCGCACTCGTGACAATCAATTTCAATTCTGGTCGTCTGCCGACAGCTTGTTTCAAAAGTCCAAATAACACATCCGTGTGAATTGTGCGTTCATGGGCCTCGTCCAACATAATAACGGAATAAGTTTTCAAATCCAAGTCCATAAGGCATTCTCGCAAAAGCATACCGTCTGTCATGTATCTATAAATCATTGAGAAATGTCATTTTAACTGTGCGCTTTATTTGATAACACTTTATGTATGAAAAGTCTAGTTAGATTATTACTTTATCTTTGTTTCTGGCCCAGTGCAGTCTTCAAATCGAATAGTGTAACCAACTTCTTGCCCCATTCGACAACCAAATTCCTCAGCGACTCTTTTAGCTACCGAGACAGCGGCCACTCGTCGAGGTTGTGTACATCCAATTTTTCCCCGAGATGTAAAACCTGCCTCAGCCAAGTATTGCGTGATTTGGGTAGTTTTACCGGAACCTGTCTCTCCAATTACGATGAGTATTTGATTATCCGTAACTGCTTTCACTAAATCGTCCCGTAGTTTGAAAATTGGAAGACTCTGTCTCTGTTCCAGGAGAGAGAGGTTCGTTTTCTTTCCAAACGATGATTTTTTACCACCAATCACGTGCTTCTTCCACTCGGGTAAATCTTGTGTTTGGAGACCAATTCCACGTGCGCTCGCTGCTGCCATTTCTCGACTTTCCACTGTAATACAAAAACAGAAACAGTATATTTAAAAGTTAGAAATTCGATTAATTAAATTTGAAATTAATACGAATTTAATTGAACGTATTATATATCAAACTTATAATACATTTTCACGATGTATAATCTTTTGTATAATAATTTTTAAATAATTAAAGGCTTCCATGGCTCACCATCTGGCAAAGGGTCGATCCAATTTTTGTGGTGTCCTGTAGGTATGGAATCCATTTCCTGTTCTCTCTGAAGCATTTTCTGCTCTCGTCTTTCTTTTGCCAAAGCGCTTTGCATCATCGCAGCTTGAGCCAACGACCCATCTGGATTTTTCATAATCCTCACTGGACTCAAATCATTCAAGGATCTACCATGTCCTTGTAAAAAGGGTGGTTCTTCCTCCACCAATTCAATTTCAACGTCTTCATCTTCATCATCTTCACGTGGTAGAATTCCCGTCTCCATATCAAATTCTGGAAGTTCACTCCTGGAAATAAATGTTTGGAGCTTCTGTGTTAAATGGAAATATTTTTTTATCTCTTTAAAAATAATTTCAATTATTACAAAATGTGCTTTAATTAAAAACTTTTAATTTCTGAAGGTCTCGAAAATCTTACACTCATTGTTGTTGAAAACCTGATTGGCTTTTGAATGAGTTAAAACGGCTCCATTACATTTGCAATTTAAAAATGAAAACCGCTGTTAACTTTCGATTTGCTTACAACTGATAATTTAATGTGTGATAAGTATGTTGGCGAAATATTTTATTCCTCTTGCAAATTCAGATCTTAAATTATCTACGCTGATAATAGCATTAAACTTAATTTAATTAAATAACAGAAACTATTAATTTATTTATTGGCATATGAAAAGTTTAAACAAATTTCAACATTTCCTAAATATTTCAACGAATTTCTCATTATTTCAAGTGATTTTAACAAATTTAAAGAGATTGCGACGAATTTCAAGGAATTTCACCAATTTTCTTAGAATTTTAACTGACCAAGAATATTTTGAGGGATTTCAAAGAATATTTTGGGGGGCTTCAAGCGATTCAGAGAGATTTTAATGATTTTTTAAAAGTTTTCAATAGGTTTCAAAAGATTCTAAGGTAGTTTAAGAGATTTCAAGTTATTTCTAATGATTGAATGAAATTCTCAAGGATTTCTAGGAATTGTAAACAAATTAAAAATAGTTCAATGGGACTTTAAGGATTTCATGTAATTTAAAGAAGGTTACAAAACAATGAGGAATTTGAAGTGATTTCAAGATATTTCAACCAAAGTTATAAAATTTCGCGAGCTTTCAAAATCTTTCAATTGATTATGACGGATTAAAAAAAATGAAGTTATTCAAAGTATTCAAACTTATTTAAAATGATATTGTTGGATCTCAGAGAATCATGTAGGCTTTGATGAGCTTTAAGATGATTCTAAGGCATTTAAAAAAAAATTTTAAGGTTTTAAAAGGTTTCAACAGATTACAAAGTATTGATTTCACAGGTTGTTTGACCAGCGAACTATAAGTAGCAATTTTATAATATATTGTAATATTTTAATATTTAATATTTAATATTTTTATATAACTGACAGGCAAAGAGCTTGATTAATTAAAAATACGTTTTTTTGATTAATCTAAGTTAAAAATCGAAATACAAAATTAACATTAAAAATATGAAAATATCAAGCAATCGTGTTTGTTGAATAGTCAATTAAATTCTTAAATTTTACAAGTGTCAAATTTGAAATGGTTCAATTTCTAACGTTTCAAATTTAAAATTGACAAATCTAAGGAATTTTGAACCAGAATTGAAACTTGAGGAGTCGATTAAAAATTGTGAATCCTTTTCTCACATACCTATCGATACAAGAGGCTGCGAGCATTTGTTTAATTTCCCACTTCTCCGGCGAAGACAACCTTTGTACCCTTTTCCTGGAGTAATTCTCATCCTCGTCATTATTGGTTTGCAGTTCTAACAAGGACGTTGGGCGATCAGGATTTCGCAAATGTTTCTCGTCTTCTTCTGTCCTTGTTCTATTTACAACCGGATTAAGATCCTGCCCTGTTTCTTGATCTACATCTTTCATACTTAACGAAATCTTTTGTCCACTGATGCTGAGAACTTTGACGAGTACTTTTTGTCCCCGAGAAACAACATCAGCTGCAGTTGCAACTCTACCTTCCCTCCTTAATTGCGAAATGTGCACGAGTCCTTCCCATCTACGCCTCAATGATTCAAGTTGAACGAAACATCCAAAAGCGACGATATTGGCGACTTTTCCAGGATAAACTTTCCCCACTTCCGGGTCCGTTGATAGTTCCTCGGCCGAGCGTGATCGTGATTTTTCTGATTCTTTATTGGATCGTTTCGAATCTTTGCGGTAGTCTGTTTTTGATTTCCTCGTTCTAGATCTTGATCGTTTGCGATCTCTGGATCTGTGTCGCCTTCTGTCTTGTGTATCACGATCCCTGGATTTTGAACGGTGACGAGATCTTGAACCGGAATTTGAGCGACGACGAGAACGAGTTCTCGAAGTGGATCTGGATCTAGATCTGTTTCCTTTCGCTCTCCGACTCGGCGATCTCGATTTCTTCCTTTTCCGATCTCTTGATCTGCTTCTTTTTCTCTCTTTACTTTTTTCGACTGCTTTAGGATCCGTACGATTATTGCTACAGGAGGGTGCAGATGCTTCTAAAGATGCCATTAGATCTTGGACGATGTCGTCGTCGTCGTTTTCATTGTCCACTTTCGGTAGTTCGTTTGGCATCGCTAAACATGGAAACCTGACTGCGAGGGCATCTTTCTTCGGAGCTGGAGGTGGCGGCTTCATGTGTTGAATAATTCTGAGAAGATTCTCCATGAAGGAATCCTGAAAAAAGTTGAAAATCATATCCTTTACATTCTTTATCATTTATTTATTATTTATATTTGTAAGGTTTTCCCATCTTTTAAGATGAAATACTTACTGAAAATTCTGCTCCATTTTCAATCAGAACTGCCTTGAACTTTTCAAAAGTATTATTCTTTTCTGATAAATGAATAATGAATTCCGCTATAAAATTAAAAATCGATAAGGACATTGAAATCATTTTCATCTTCTTTTTTTTTCGTAAAGATTTATTTTGAATGAATTGATCAAACATTTTATATATGTTAAGGTGGTTAAAAAAAGAACTTGTTTTAATTTTCGACGGCCTTATCGCGGGCGTTTGTTTTCCTGTGTGAGAAAAAACTCGAGTACGATTACGCGTACTTTCGTACCTTGCGAGAAAAAAGTAGGTTATGTTTGATGTACTTGCCTAAATCTTTGTCGTTCAAGCCCAAGTGATTTTCTAATTCTGTACATATTTTTGAAACTAAAGACAAATGTTCTAGTTTCGCTACTTCGTCTATTTCCACCATGGCTGAAAAAACGTTAGTACGTCTAACTTTTTTATTTGTTTATCGTTGTTCACACAGGTACCCAGCCATGAAACCATACATGGAACTGACAGACTCTGACAGGACTGACTGACAGTCTGACCCACCACAACCTGCTATCACCACTGACGCGAGAAATGTCATGTATAAACAAATTTACAAAATGTATTGTAAACAAAATGTTCTGGGTAAACAGTAAACCATGTGCAAACTGCAAACTGAAAGAAAACAGCTGTTATAGTGATCTGAGATGGTGCATAAGCCATAAACCATAAACAATGAGGTATTTTACGTTGTGACGTCCGCTGGCAAGATGGCTGTACGCCGAGGGTGGATAAATACCAATTACATGGAATGAAACTTAATTTTTTTGATAACTTGGACTCTTATTTAAACCAGAGATTTAAACTTAATTAACTCTACTCAATTTAATAATAATTTACTTAATGATAAAATTAGGGAAATAAACAATTATTGATTTCAGTAATTGTTTTAATGGCTTAAAAAATTAGGACTAACATTCAAATTAGGGATATGAGTCAATGAAACATTTTTCTCTGCCACATCGAAACTTTCACAATATAATAAATTTAATATATGAAACGCTTTATGGTGCTTACATACCTTTCCGGCTATGGGCAAGTTTAATTGAAAAAAAACTAAACTTGCCCACAGCCGGGCTGGTATGTAATAAGCACCATTATATTCCTAACATTTGCAGTAAAATTTACATTTAACCAAAATAGAAAATAGTTGAATTTTCAACCGAAGAGATTAATTTTAAATCACGAACATTAATTTTCAACAAAAAAATAGTATATTGTGATATAACAAATGTAGGAAACTTTCGATGTAAGAAACAATAAAAACAAATTGAGTCGGAAATTTATGGTAAAATTATCGAAAATTTCTGTGAATTTTTGTAAATTTGTAAATTACCGAAAGTTATCAGAAATTTAAGGTATCCAAATTTTTTGGAAGAAATCCAAAAATGTACGGAAATTTATGGAAAGTTGCTAAATTTCGAAACTTTCCGGTAATTTATGGGAAATTGCTCAATGACCGGAATTACAGGTATCCAAAATTTTCCAAATTTTTCAGTAGTTTATCGGTAATTTATGCTAATTTATCTGTCATTTATGTTAAATTATCACTTCGTGTTTGTCCAATCACTATTTACTACGCTCAATGAGTCTTTTGAGCGTCCAATCATAATAAAGTGATGTTATAATTGCGGCGGTCATGAGAGATAATTCTGAATCGTATTGCGCAATCGCAACAGTAAGAAAAAGTAATCTGGTTCGAACTGGACATGCGCAGCAACTAGAAAAAGTTCTTTTATAACTGCTTTTTACCACGATTTTGGAATTGGCCACTTTCCGCACGCATTACATATCGACAAGTACATTTATAACCGAAGAGATGAATTTTCAGCTAAAATGATGAATCTACTAAGAAAAAAAATATATTGTTTGTAGTTAAATGGAAAGTAGAAATATTCACCGAAAAGCAATTGAAGAATAAATTGTTTATTTATGCAAACGAAGCGAAGTGAAGGTTTTAGTTGATTGCATTTGACGACCTGTGAATATTGAAGAAATTCTTTTAAAAAACCGTGTTCATGTTTAAATGCCATAAATATTATTAATTTTCTGAGAAGGAATGTACATTCTTTCCCTGAAAATATTCTGGATATAATTTTTTTTTATAATTACAGGTTTTGAGGATGACAAGTGGTAAGATTATGACTTTACATAAAAGTTGAGATGGTGTTCATTGTTTTGGAGGTTATGTATGTATGTATTAATGTATGTATGGAGGTTATGTATGCCGGCAATGGAACCATGTTGCTGGTGCCGGCTTCGGGACAGTGTTGTCAGTGACTGCAACATTGCCCGCTGTCGGCCTTTTTTAACGCAGGGTGTGAAGTTCAAAAAAGCGTGTAGCGCTGTATTTTTTATTCACTTATTACGAATATGGCCATGAAAATTAAAAGAAGAAATTAAACCAGTTTGAAGGTCAAATCTTTGAAAAACTACGTTACTATATACGTACTGATACTGGTGTGTTTCGAAACGTTAATTATATGTGAGCAGGTTGTGGTTTTAAAAGTAAATACGCTTACAAGACGATACTTACCTCATCACCCTAATTTTGAATCATTGTTAAAAATTGCGTCTTCGTTGTTTGTTATGCCTTTTTTGGCCTTTCAGGGAGAGGTTTATTTTAAATACGTACTGTCTAGCCTGCCGGCATCGGCAACAGAACAATTTTGCCGGCCGATCTTGAAAATTATATTTTTAGGTATTTTGCATGATTATAGCCGATAATTCTCTTTCGTTAACTCTTGAACAATGTTCAAACTTTACCTTCCAAAAATCGGAGAATTAGACATTTTTTAAACAAACATTACCTTAAAATTTTGTAGTATTAAGGTTATTTTTCATGAGTTACGACTTAACCTAAAGGTAGAAAAACAATTATTATTTTTAATTATTTGCACATTTTAAAATTTTTAATTTGAAAATATTTATTTTCCTTAACTTCAGAGGAATTTTACAATATTCTTTTGAAAGTCTTCGTGATAATACGATATGTGATGATGTCATGATGTAATGATAATGTTAAATTCTATGAATAATGTGACGCTTAAAATTAAAATATGCATGACAGTATTGTAAGTGCACCTATGAAATAAAGAAGAAGAACAATCATTTTTTAGTAACAGCTGTGAATTTTGTTTCTATTGTTTCGCGAAGAAGAAGTGAGGAATTTCACGATATTTTTTTTTTTTAATCCTAAGGAGAATAGAGCGCAGACACTTATAATTCATATACCAATATTTAAAAGGTTGAGTTTATACTGCCAACAATTGCGTCGAATAATCTTGCCGGCTGTTTTTCACGAATAGCGAAATAGGAAACAAGTTGTATAAATAGCTACTAATGAAATATCTGAAACGATTGACGTTGCATAACCCACGCTTTTTACATGATATTTTTTTTGTTTCTTTATCAATTTACTATTATTTTGAAGTCTCAGAAAAATAATTGATTCTTTTGCGTTAGTGTACTCTATTGCTGTTGGGAAATCTTATTATTTAAAAATTATTTTTCACTTTTTAGTTCGATCTGCTATAAAAGCGTGTTTTTTAATTTTTTAAACTATTATTTATTTTTCCTTTTTATAGTCTGTAAACGTAATTATTTTGCAAATATCTTGTCTTAAATTTTTTTTTTCGAGCTAATAATTAGCCTCGTATGACTCCCGTATCATTATTTTTTGTGTGGGAAATTTGCGCGCCTGCTGCCTTTCTCGCATATCGGATATAGCCGCTGCTCAGGCTCCCTCTACGGAAAATTGATAAATCGCTTATCCTGATGATCCTGGTTAAGATATTGAGATAAAGTTCTTAAATTATTGTATCGTCATCGAACCTTCATGAGTCTGCAAAGTTTCAATTTAATCGGACGTCTTAAAGTGGATGAAAAGAAAGTTCGAAGATTCCGTTACATACGTAGATACATTCAAGTGAAGGTAATAGAAGCGTATTAATAAAAGAGAATTGAATCAATGCAATCAATTAAAACCTTCACTTCGTTATTTTTTGCATAAATAAACAATTTATTCTACAATTGCTTTTCAATTGCTACTTTTCATTTGTCTATACAAACTATCTTTTATTTTATTTATTCACTTCACTTATGTTTCATTAATCAACAAATTATTCTTCAACTGCTCTTAAGTAGTCAAAAAGTTTACAATAAACAATTAAATTTGGCGTATTTAATTAATGTCATTCTTTTGTAATTTTAAACTTTACGCGGCAATAAAATAGATGTAGTCAGGTCAAGCCGCCAATTGGATACTTCTGGCATCATTCTCTAACTTTTTAATACATGCACGACCATCTTTCGAAAACATTTTATACCACTGTGCACAAACTATACCTGTTTAGGTGAAATAACATTTTGGTGAACTGGAACTGGACTGAACTGGACTTAGACGAATTGCATACCTACCGAAGCGAAGTCTCTGGCCGAAGTTTGATTTCTATCTTTCTCCGTCGGTAATCATGCAATCTGTATTACCTACAGACTCGTAGAAGTTCGAACTTCGAAGTTGTCTACTCGCTGCGCTAGTGCTGATCTGAAATAGCTGATACGTGTCAGACAAAATTTGCTTATTTGCATTTCATGTGCAAACATTAGATTCTACATTATTCGTGTATGATGTTCGTGAGCGATTTTTGTTGTTTTGCCCCATTTTGATAAATATAAACCTCATAACTAGCACTTTTGACAACATTGAAAATTGCTTGCAGGGTTTTACAGCACAGTCGGTATGTCTACAACATAGTAATTAAAAATAACAAACTGTTTTCACAATTCTAATTATTTAGGACCAGAGACAACTTCCTTCGTGCCTTCTATTTAGCGTGCGAAATTTTTAACACGATATTTCATTCTGTGTGGATGTAAGTTTGGAAAGAAAGGTGCCAATATAGCTTCCAGTTTTATTTTCTTCGAAATTATTGTTTTCAAAATTTTCACCGGAACAGAGCAATGACAGGCACTTTATTTCCTCCTCTTTCATTTCTCTAACTTTCAGAGAGATACGTCATTTCGTTTAGACGTAAGCTGGGAAAGAAAAATTAAAAACCAGTTACGGTCACGTGACCCTTTCGTCACATGGCATTAGCCAGGAAAATATCCACTTGTCAGGGAATATTGCACTGTAATGTTCAGGACAGTTTGGAAAATATTTCGATGCGCAGTAGTATACTACGGCGCCTACGGTTTTATTGGCCTATTATGTGCTATAGGATGCTACTGCGCATCTAATTAATTCAAATAAATTTGCCAAACTGTTCTGAACATTAGATTGCAATTTTCCCTGACAAGCGGACATATTTTTGCTTGAAAGAGCCTTGCCTTAACCTTTAATGCAACATTCCGAACCTTGAATGCCAGTTTCAGGAATTCCTGAAACTTGCATGCAAGGTTCGGCATATAAACACACGAAATGTAAATAACACGCCACTGCCAATTGACTTTATATCTTGCCTTGACATTTTTTTATTGTTGAAGTTTATTTTCTAGCTTAAAAAAAAACAAGAAATAAAGTTGACTTAATTTGGATAAAATCACAATAATATTTATTAACTCCCCCCCCCCCCCCTATATTTTTTGATGGAAAAATTAACATGGACAATAACAAAATTTCGAGACAGAAAATACGTCAATGGGAGTTGCAATTGTATATAAAACTTATTTTGAACCTTAAGATTTTTCTACGTAAAAATGCAGCCTTTGATAATTATTATTTCATTAAGGCATATGCCTAAAAGTGTTGAAGAATACATAACATTTACATTTTCGCGCGAGTTTTCTTAGTGACAGAAAATGTGTGTAGAATGGATGCGCAGTTGATTTAATATGGCCGCCTGCCCTTGTTCTTTTCGTTTGTCTTCGTTGCTCTTCGTTTCTCTTCGTCATCGATGACAAAACCGGATTCCTTCTTCGTCCACATTTGCAGGGCTAGGCGTCGTCTGGCGTCTATAACAGTCTTATAACGGGGAAAGAATCGAAATAGGAAAAGGACGGTTGTGACGGTTAATTTATTAACTTTTGTAATCGTATTTGCGTGTTTCAGGTTTGATAAAATCTCGTTCAACATTATCTCCTAGTAGAGCCTGCGAAACAGTTTTGAGCACAACTCAATAATTTTATCAGTTTTCAGGCTAATCGCGATTTTTTTATTCACTTTTTTTGCCAAATAAAAATTATGCCTGTGCCCAACTCAATCAACGTTGCGGTTATTTGTTCAAGTAACATGAACAGAAGCATGGAAGCACATGCTTTTTTAAGGTAATTTAAGCCACTCCGTTACTATTATTATACAGAAGGTTATGTCCGAAGAATATCATATTACATATGTGGTCTTAGGTATTAAAATTATATGAGCTATTTTCTAACATGTGTTGTTTGTGTAGTAAAAAGGGATTCAACGTTCAGTCCTTTGGAACAGGAGATAAGGTCAAACTGCCAGGAAATGCTCCGGATCGTCCAAACGTTTACGACTTTGGAACATCTTACGAAGAAATTTACAATGACTTACTAACGAAAGACAAACAATAGTATCCTACTTCACGTATAATTAGGCCACTCTAACTCCCTATCTTCCTTCTATATACTACTTATCCAACATTAATTGCTGGCCAATTTCCAGACAAGAAAATACCAAGCTTCGCTGAACTTCGGGCTTTTCATTGTTTTACTTCAAAGAAATGCCTGAAAAGTTCAAAATTCTTTATTTATTTTTTTTTATTTTATTTTTTTTATTACTTTTCCCCCTAGAGTGTTTGAATAAATCTATTAATATGTATACAACTATATAGTTTGTTTCATTTAATAGGTATAAAAACTGGCAAGTATAAGTTAAAAATGGTAATCAGAAAAAAAAGTTTGTTCCAAATATGCATTATGCAATTCATACTTTTTAGTCGTGTTTTTGCGTATGGTCAAGAGTATCTAATTTGTTTTTATAAATCAAACTGCAGTTAATTGAAACAAGTTATGTTACATTAAGGGTAAAGTACTTAAGAAGTCAAGGCAGGATATACTTTAGTTAACATAATGATTTGCTTGCTAAGCTTAGATGCTTTTATCTTGGGGTAATTATGTCATCCGAAAAAGATTAGGGATACTTAACGAAGGCCGTGAGTGTAGTACCACCAGTAAGTATAACTTTTCAGATTTTTATTAATTGAATTGTGTTGCGTCTTCAAATAAATTTTGTATTTTCTACACCTGCAAGAATTTAAAAGAAAACTATCCCAAATTGAATACATATTCATAATTAATGTGTAAAAAAATAAATCTGTTTTAAAATAATTCGATACTTCGACTGGAATTAAATATGTAAAACTACTTGATAAAAGATTTTTCAATAAATAGTTGGTGTATAGAATGATAACAAAATCTTACTTGTTCAATACTTTGAAAATGGGAGGGATTTTTCAAATTTAGATTAAGATAGAAATAATATTTTTGAAGAAATGTATGTCGAGATCATAAATATTTAGTTTATATGAATTTTGGAAACTTATAATTTGATTTCTAGAATTATTCATAATGAAAATTAAAATGTAGCTTTTAAGTAAACTTTAAGATAATTAAGACATTCAGTAATCGGTAATTCATCAAGCTGCGTAATTAATACATTTTTTCAATTAAACTAAATGACTTTTGAGATCCAACAAGCAAAATTGATTAATAGAAAATCTAATTTACTAATACTGGTGGTTAAATAGCCTTTTTTTATTCAAAAATATTTGATACAATTACATCATTTTTTAATAAGAAATAGGTGGCTGCTTAATTAGAAGACTGATAAGGTAACTTTTATCAAGGCAGGAGTCACTTTCAAATCTTATTACTCAGAAATATTTTTAAAATTATAAACTTCGAATCTGGTGATATTAAGGCATTACTTTTTAATTCGAACTCTTGATTTTGAAAATCCTGTTGCAAAAAGAGTTCGAGGAAGTAAAATTGCTTCAATTTATAGGTATTTTTGAGTCTTGTAAACAAATTGTGGTTTGGTAACACAAAAAAATGAAAAATATTTTTGTTATCTTGTGTTCGGGTCTTTCGTCTCCTACGAAAATTCAAAAAGACTAATTCTTTTGGCCTAATAATTATGGCGAATCTGTCTAAACCAAATTTCTTTTTAATGAATTTACTAGTAACATTACATTATTTTGGTTTTCTCAATAAAAAAATGTCCATTTGTGACACGTGAGAAAATTGCTTCATAAAGCGAGTTTTTGATTGTGAAAAAACGAACCTAAGATTCATTCCGAAGAAGTTTCAGAAATTTTTTTAATTAGTTTATTTACTTTTAATTGTATATGGTTAGGTAATAAAAACTTTTCCAAGTTCCATACCCGATTTCTGTTATCCAAAGTAAGAAGATCCGTAAGTGGCATTGTCATTTAGGTCGATTTTTCTATTGTCAGGTATAAGAAAATAACTTCAACGTCAAAGTCACTTACAGATATTTTTATATTCGCGGAAGATTTCGAAGTGGAATATATTAAGCGATGACATTTTTTTATATCTGTATGGCCAAATCACAACTTTTTCATCAGGCTTAACTAATTTTATAAATTTGAGAATCTTTACTCTGCCAAAAGTAATAAGGTTTTCATTAATTGAACGTATAAAATAATAAATTTATTCCCTTTTTTAACGTGTAGAATAGGTTTCTGCTAGAATAACTAGCTTATAGGAACAGAATACTAATTATTAGATTAATATTCTGTCTATATTACTTTCCAATCAATAAAATACCAATGGGAGTTGATTTCACGCAGCTGTTTTTCACAAACTGTAAGTGCCATAAATATTGTAATCCAATGGTCCAATCTTTTTTTTTTAATACACCCTCAATTATCAAGACGTTACAAAATTAAGTTTAAAAAAATATTATACACGACAAAACCCACTTGGGGAGATGCTTTTAGCTAAAAAAGTAGTAAATTTCTTAATCAATAAAAAATTTGAGTAAGTTATTTAAAAATACAGCTTAGCAAAGTTTAGATTACGAAAACGAATGAAAATTGTTAAAAATTTATATTACTGAAAAACTTTTTTAAAAAGAAAAGAACCTAAGGCATAGCAATCATAAATTGTGATGGAAATTACTATATAATCATTATTTGTAAGTAAACTATGTCGTTAAAAGAGTTTAACTAATGGAGACATGAACCTTTTCGAGAAATAAAAAGCTTGTAAAATCGCACTTTGAATTATTAATAACTAAATGTATTTCTATTACCGAATGCTAAGATATAATATGAGAAACGTTGAACGAAATTATGATTTCAGCCATTTTACTCATTATTATAGCTCGGTATTAGGTGAAGAAAATATGTAAAAATATAATAAAAAAGAATATACACTTTTTCATGCTCGTGGATTCGTAAATGTAGTGATTTTTAATAATTTATATAAACAATAACTTCGTTTACAACTGACGTAGTATATTTTGGTTTGGTTAATATTCAGCAGAATTTCAGTAGATTATAGATAGATGAGTTTATGAGTTGTCCATAAATATTGAATTCAATCAGTTATTTGTATTGCAATAAAACAAAATTGGGGTTTAAATTATGTAAATATTTATAAATGGTTTTATTTAAAGAAAATAATCTATTTTTTTAACCAGATAATTTTATTATTAAAAAACAATGAAACCCCCTTCAAACTTTGGCAGTGCCTATATCCACCAAAAAAATCCGGCTTTTTGTACTAAATTTTCGGTAGACGTAGCCATGGCTTCAAACTTTTACGCTGAATTACCTTTGCTGTATTTATTAATTTGTTATATTTAATTGAAGGTTTTTTCGTTGTTTTGTATTTTATTTTTATCAACATTTAAAAAATTACAAGCATTGCAGACAAAGAAAATTTTGTGGGTAAATTCATAATTTGAATTAATTTGAGTCCAAAAGAATCACTTCTATAATTATTAATTGTAATGATAAATCCATGGCATATTTTGAATATTTTTCAAAAGTTAAATTTAAACTAACAAACCGCTAATTTCGATTCAGAATGTTTGTTTCAGCCCATATTACAAGACATTCCTAACTGAGAATGTAAATATTTTTAAAACAAAAATGTACAAATAAAGACAATTCCTTAACAAGTAATTCAGTTATACGCAAAATGGCCTGCTGCACATGCTAGACAGAAATCGTCGGATAAAGCCAAGACCGGAAAGGTTTCAAGCTTCCAAGGATAAATTTGATATTCTAATCACCTGCGAAGAAAGAGTTTACGACCAAGTTATCGAATGTATGGAATCGAGAAACCCTGAGGATAATCAGCCTGTTCATTTAATCAATATCGACATTCAGGATAATCACGAGGAAGCCACCGTGGGATCTTTCCTCATCTGCGAACTCGTTACTGTGGTACTGCATCATGAATTTTCTTTCTCACAAAATAAAATTAAGAATATTTTATTGTGAAGAGTAAACATTATGTTACAGGTGTTTTTAAAACTCTAAATTTAAACGAGCAATAACTGTTTTAGCTGGCAAGCAGTGACGATTTGGACAACGACATAGATGAGCTTCTTCACGAATTTGAATCGAAGTTCGCGCGAACGATACTTCACACTCTGCTGTTTTATTGAAGACTTGAAAAACGAAATTACATTTTAATTTTAGAGCAAACACTACTCGGTTCCAAAAAAGGGACGTTACTCAAAACACGATATTGTAAGCTCGATCTGTGCTTCCTATGTAACCGATCATGGATCGCTATTGTAATGACTGAATTATACTTTTTTCTAATTTTTTTTCATTTCTCAAACTCGTCTCAAACTAGCTGCATCAGTATTAAGAAATTGTCAATAGTAAACTACAATCATGTCAATAAGTGATCGATGAGTCTTTAGAACTTCATTATAAATAGAAACTCTACGCCCCTATTATGGTAAAAAATAATTATTTTTATAGAGCTGATATAATTTTTTATACATATAAGGGGTTATTCACAAAATAGGTGATACATTCGGGTGAAAAGAAGGGTTTTGTTCACAGAATCATTTTCAATGTTAAGAGCAATCGAAAAATATTACGAGGGGTATGTTCAATGTTCATAGTACCTAAAATATCACGTATTTTGGGAATTGCCCTTGAAGTATTTATGAGAGATGAGTTCGAGAAACGACTGATAGTTTACAAGTTTACATTACATTCAAGGACAAGTGAAACGGTATCGCTGCGACTTTGCGTAACACTTAGAAACAATATTGTCTTTATAACTTAAATAATTAAACAAAAATCGTGAAAAAGGAATGCAGTTGGTTTCACAGGCGGAAATGATAGCAAGCAGCAGTAATATACAAAACATTTTAATAATTACAGTATGTACATATATATATACGTATTTCGATCAATTTATGTATATTTATATATATGTATGTATTTTTTTATTCATAGGCAACAGAACAAATATCCAGTTTCAGATGTTGAAACGAAAGCCTTTTTCAAGAGAATTTTCTCTTCTACGTAGACTTAAGGAGAAAAAATTCTGAACAGAAGACTTGATAGCAAGAGAAGTTTTCTTTAAAAAAAGGCTTTAATTTATTAGGAAAATTGATTAGGATCCCGATGTGTTGAGAGTTGAGAGATTAAAGACGTATAAACCTAATGTTGATCAAGGTGAGCGTACAATCTTCTCGACTTCTCTCGTTTCTTCTTGTTAGAATGTTTATTAATTTTCTTCCATGGCTTATCGAAACTGTGGATTGATCCCAGGTCGCTAAAACATAGATTATTTTCGTAATTATTGGCGAGGTGCATTCCTTGAGAAAGCTGTGTATATAGAATAACTAAATAGAACAACGGACGTAGTTTGCACGATCTACGAATCATGCATGTGCGCATAATGTAAGAATGGGTAACAGATTGTAAAGATGGAAGACAGAATAGTCGTTATTTCGTAATAAAAGGGTATATACATTTTATTTATATAGTCACCTTATTGAAACACCGTCCGGTAATGAGTTTGCAGATGCTATTTTCTGCACTCCTCGAACATGAACACCTGTTGCTCGGTTTTGGAAGAAAACCTTGTCTATATCTTCAGTTGTGGTTTTAAGGCCCCTTGTGGCTCTTATGGTCGCTTGTGGTAGTTGTTTATTAACCGGAAATGTTTTTTTCCTCGGAGGAAATTCATGAAATTCTTCCTGAGATAGAGTTGGAGGAGCTACACAGTACAAGAGTTTTCCGTTTACGTAGTCTTTGAGAAGGTAACGCGCTGAACGTGGATTATCAGGCTGTCCGTTATTCGTCATAAAACCTCGGTTGTCTGAAAAGATGTATAATTAATATAAATTAGGCTTTTAATTTTAATTATCACGACAAAATTCTTGGATAGTAAAAAAACGAAGAATCTAATTATCAAATTTGGACAATATTCAAATGTGAAAATAATTTATGTGCAAAATTCCTGAAAATAAAACCAAGAATCTAACAACAAAATTTGGACAACCACCATAAAATGTTCCTATTGGAATTTGACAAAAGAGAACAATTTTCTTTAAAAAGAAAAGAATTAATTTTTTTGGACAAAAATAAAAAAAGAGGAAAGGAAAATGAATGAAGAGAGAATCATCATTTCGTTGCTGTTTCTCCCTGGTCGAATTTTTAAAACTTTTTATTTATTGAATTTTTTGCCTTGAAAATAGTGCTGCATTAGTGACGAAACGTAATTTTTTTTACAAATGTTTTTTTTATTGTGATTTGATAATAATCAAAATATAAAAGCGAAGGAAGGGGAGTTGATTGGTTGCCTTCTCATTTTTCTTTTCTCTTTTTTATTTTTCTTCAAAAAAATTTATTTTCTTTTTTAGGAAATTTTTTATCGTATTTCAAATTTCAATAGGAACATTTTATGTTGATTGCCCAAATTTGGTCGTTGGATTCTTGGATTTATTTTATGAATGGAGACATTTAAGGGCGTGCTGTGCAAATTTGAATGTTCGTCGTTAGAGAGGATTTAAATTTTTATTTATTAAGTCGCCAAATTAATTCGGTGCCTTTATTTTGATTTCTTGTTACTCCTATGGTCAAACTAGAATTTTTTCCGTCCTAAGGCAGTTAACCTCTAACGTTAAAACACAATATAATAGGTGCATGGTGCCATGGCGGCCCTGCGGACTTAACCTCAAAAATCATTAGTGAAGACAATCTTGTCCAGGCCTGCACAACTCTGTGTAATAGAAATGACGGAATTCAGCGCCACCTACCACCACCTTAGCAACTAAGACC
>JAAAKG020215845.1:0-22111 GCA_010014905.2 Druon quercuslanigerum
AAAAAAATTGGAGAAGGAGAATGTGGTTATTTGATACGCTGGTATGGCCGGTATTAAGTTATGGGGCAGAGATATGGTGATGGAAAGAAAGGAAAGATATTGAGAGTTTACAAGAAAGATATATAAGGTGGACATTAGGGGTAGATTGGAGGAAGCCAGGATATATAGTGAGAGAAGAAGCACAAAAGGATAAATTAACTATTGGAGCGGGAAAGAGAGCATGGAAATTTGACACGAAGCTGCGGAAGGTAAAGGGAGGGAGGTTGGCTAGAAAGTGTTTGATGGAGGTAGAAGAGAGGAGAGGGAGGGCGATAGAATTAAAGAGGTGAGAAGAAGAAACAAGGGAGTTCTTGAGTGCTAAAGACATGGAAGACGGGACTGGAGTGAACTATAAAGAATTGAAAAAGAAGGACAGGGAAAGACAATAAATAGAAGATTGGGGATGATTGAGGATTCAAAATACAATAAATGGTATAAGATGATACAAAAGGAAGGTGTACCAAAGTATTTAGAGAAGGGATGGAAAGAGAGAAGGTGTACCAGAATAGCAAGATTTAGATTGGGAAACATGGTTTAGAATATGTGAATGGGAGGAGGGAACATGGTAGCACGTATAGGAAGGATGTAGAAGATGGATGGAGGATAATGGAAGCTGGTAAGAGAATGTGGTTAAGATTCTAGGGGAGGATGGATTAGGAGAAAAATGGATGAAGGAGTTGGAGGATGCTAGGGGAGCGAATGAGAGTGAATGAAAGAATCCATGTGAAAAAATGGTAAATTTGAGGACAAAAAAAAAAGTGAAAGAATAAGTAAACGGAAGTCGCATAGATTAAAAGCGTAAAGATTGTAAGTAATGGATATGTAATAGCATAAGTAGACTAACATGTGCTTGCGTTCTCATTCTCTCTCTCTCGCTTGCACTTTTACAATACCCGCTCAGGAAATTTTTTTGATTTCATATTATTTGAGATCTGAGATTGTCTTTTTTCTTAGAAAAGGACCCACTGGTTCTTTAAATAAATAATCCAGAAAAAAACAAATATGAAAGTAATCATTAAAAATAACATTTATATTTTATTTTGAAAAACTTGAATAAGCAGCCACAGTCCGAGGTACGTAAATGAATTTGATATACATTTGATACTATAAAGTTTAAAATATTGTAAAGAATAATTTTGATGTTAATTTTTTTGTCTACACAGTCTAAGGCAAATATTTTTTGAATATTCATTTAAAATTGTGAGAAAAATACTCTCTAGCACCGCTGGGGTTCGAACCAAGGTTGTTCAGATTTCCGGTCTGATGCTGTAACCAAATAAGCTACTGTGAAACGAGAATATTTTCTTTATAACAAATCCAAATTTTAGGTGTTGTAAAGAAAATATTCACTTATCTTCACAGCTTAGTTGGTTAGAGCATCAGACCAGAAATCTGAAAGACCTGGGCTCGAACCCTTCTCCTTTCGCTAACCTAAAACGACAACAACTTTTCTAAAAAAAAATATTCTGCCGGGTAAATAAAACGCAACTTTTTTATATTTGTTTCCAATAAAGACAAGCTAGGATCTCAAATGTAGATTTATATATAAATTTATTAACTATAGATTGCAGTTTTATTATAAATTAGAATATTAAAAGTAACTTAAAACACATCAAGCTGACTTCGTTATACAAACAGTTTTTATATTTTAGCATCACATTTTTTTGTAAATGAATTAAAGGAGTGGAGGATCGTCATTTACACACTCTACTTTAAAATGACGGAAGATTTTGTGTGAGGGACCTACTGGAGTTTCCCTAATTTCAGCTGGGGTCAATAGGGTAATCCTGCCGCCCTCCATGTTTATTTTTGCCCTTCTTTTATTTCGTGTGTATGAATTATGAGTATACATTCCATCAAAATGACTATTGCTCTGCAATATTCCAAATACGTCACCAGAAAACGTTGATAATACAATTTGTTCTTGGGTGGGAAGCAGCCTATATAAATTCCCTCCTTCAAATAATTAAAGTGATTTATTTGCAGGAAAAGTGTATCTTCGAAGCTCAAATCGCCTGTTTGGATTTTTAATGGGGATCAGCCGAATAAATTTCAGTTTGTCAACTTCGTATCCAAGTACTTGAGAAAAGAAAGGCGCAGCAATAGGAGACCTGGACCTGGCACGAAGCGAAGACTCGACAGGAACAGAAGACCTGATCGGAGAATTACTTCTGGCAGAAGAAATCGACCTGGCAGGAGAATTTCGCATGTCCGAAGAAAGGAAGATGGCTCGCCACGATGAACATTAGGGGCAGGGTCAGCACTAGGCTCGGCGGCAGAAAGACACCAGGCAAGAGAATCTTGTATGTTATCGAATGTGATGCCACGAGGAACACCAGGAATAGGTGCGCCATTAGGTAAACATTCAAACTGTAAACTGAAGTCTGTAAGCAGAAACAGAGGAATAATTCTTCATAAATTATATTAAACTATTTGTGGAAAAAATGCAAGGGAAGGCTGAGGACATTAAGTAAAGATTACCCATGGAAATTTACTTAAAGCTAGAACAGCATTTTAAAGTAATATTCTTTGGGAAGGATTCTGGAAAAGCTTGTTTAGTGTGTTTATGACAGAATGTAATGCAATATTTGTGCCAGTTCGATAAGAGAGAGAATAATAATCTAATTCGGCCACATTTGAGAATGGATTTAATATGCCTTTTGACCCAGACTTTTCAACAAAGCTCCACTTTTTGATATCCTTGTAGCCAAAAGAAATTTCTGATGACGGCGTCTGTCAATCTATCTGTCCGCTGATTTGTAGGTATGTTCTTCCGTCCGTAAGAACTTCTGAATAAATTCAGAGTTGATTTTAATTCAGTTAGGACACACTTTAATATAGTTTGGAAAAGTATAGCAAGTGGTATTATATGTGAATTATGTTGGAGAAATTGTTATTTAGGGAAAAGTTTAAAGTTTTACAACTGATTATTCTCTTGTTTAATTAGAGTGTACAGCACATTTCACAGTCGTTATCTCATGAAGCGTAGGCGATAAATACTCTTTTTTAGATAATGATATTTATATATTATAAATCTGTCTAAATTGGTTATCTCATCTGAGAGTAGTTTGGGCAACATAAATTGAATATTTGTTAAACCATTCACGAATCTTGTAGCTATATTTTTGAAGGTCGCAATCAAGATGTAAAGCCTGAAGATAGTTTTTTGGATAAATACTATCTTATAACAGCCTCATGGATGAGACTGTTATGGAAAAAAAGTATTGTTTTGTTAATAAAATTGCAATGCGATGTTTTCTTGAACCCAATCCACATGAATTTTGTTTAGTCTATAAACAATTTGAAAACAATAATCCTTTTTTTAGCATAACAGCGCGCTATAGGGAAGAATGTCTGAAGAAATAATTGCAGATTTTTATTGTAAGGTCATCGAGAAAGTAATTATTCATTTAAAATTTCTTTCAAAAATCGAGAGCGTAGTGCGACTTCCACAATGAGAATCTGGACCTCAGAGCCCACAGAGCTTTGAGAAACTTAATTTTAAGTTAAACACATTTAATAAAACTGCAAAGAATAAATAATCGAGCGCGATTATGACAGAAGCGAGCCGCGCGCTTAGCGCGCGATAAGACTTTTCCCGACCAGCGGGCTGATTTTTTATAATACGCGCATTTTCCATTCCTCTCAAATGAATTCATAATCAACTCGTCTTTATTTTAAGTTATAGATATAATATTATATTCACCAAAGTAATTAAGGATGACCATCAAAAAAAAATACGAGAGTATAAACTATCTACATTATTGCAATGAAGGGAAAAACTTATTATTACGTTAATGAATAATTTGTTTAACATACTAACTAGTATTTAGTCTATTGCTTCATTCGATTACATAGTATATTAATTATTCCATATCTCATAGACTATGGGCGTTCAGCTTCTTTCTCTGAGGTAATGGTATTTATATTTCATAAATCATTCAAGAAAATAAATTTGGCTGCCTCTACGGAGGCTATTATTGGAAATATGAAAAGTTTTTTGTAATAACACTTTGATAACAATTGTATAGTAGAATTAATTGAACGTTCTTAAAAACTATTTGCTTTCGAAAGGAGCGTCTTAACAAAATAAGTCAAATTTTCTACTTTTCACGAAGCTTTAGTTTTACAGTAGTTGACTTTATCGCAACTTTCGTAAGAGCAACTAAAATGCAAGAATAACAAGAAATAATTTCATTTTTTAACTTTAAGTTTAAAAAATAAAGAAGCCAACCTATCTTTATTGCTTCTGTAGTTGGGTAAGTGGGTATATTTTAAAGTTTTTCAAGGGTGAATAGTACGATTCTTTTTTACTTACCTCGCAAAACCATTGAGTTTTGATTCTTATATTTTTTTAATTTTGTTTAATATGTATATTTTTTTAGTGGTAGCTATTATTGTTATTTAGGATTTTTTTAAGGGTTAGGGTACATTTTTTAAAATTAATTTTTGTGGTTTATCAGAGCCCCAAAAAAGTTAAAGATTCTGGCGGTGTTGGTTTTTTTATACTTTATTAAATTTTCTGTAGTGGAGCTGCTAGCGTCCTGCACCTCGACCAAAAATTTTGTTTTTTGAGAAAAATAAAAGAGTCCGAAAATCGGGATTAGGGCCAAAGAAGAACCCAAAAAACCCCAAATTCTGATATGCTTACATTCAAAATGAATGCATATTTTATTTTAAGGATAGTTTTTAAAGGATAGGGGTTGTTAAAAAAAATTATTTTTATTGTTTTTAAGAGACCAAAATAAACCCAAAATTCTGGCGTGTATGATTTTTTTAATCCTTTGAATTTCCTAATAGCTGTTCTTGTCTGGCGATCCGATGCGAATTTCTAATCCTTCCTTTAATAAGTTTCAACTTAGATTTATTGATGAACGAATTGAGAGATTTAAAAACCACGTTGCTCTTCGCAAAACCAACGAATTGAAAAATATAACAAAAGGATTTTAAACCAGTATAGCAAAATTAAAAGAAAGTTACAATTTATCCTAGCTAGTTTTCGAAACTTTATTTAGTCCAGTAAAAATTATAACATTGAAATTCAAAATTTTGTCTTTGATTGAATATAAATTTTTGAAGAATAAAGTTTTTGACTCTTTCAATCGTGATTAAAGCCATTTTGTTCACTGCAGCTTCAATAAAATGTTTCAATTTTGATTCTTAAGACTTTTAAAAGAACACCGCAAGATTTCATTTAGGTCTAATAAGCAATTCTAGAAAAGTACCATGTTATAAAAAAGATATTGCAGATAAATCATTGTAAGCCTCTAGAAATTACTCTAAAAAATACATGCCTCAATAAGTATAACGGAACTTTTTCAAACAAGTTGCTTGAAATATTTTAATCCGACTTTGGATTACAAACAATTTCATATTTTAGTTTCACATTTTTTAAACTGAATTATTGAACTGGAGAAGTTTGGTTTAAAAGTTCTTATTTGAAATTAAGGAAGATTTTTTTAAGGGTCCTACTGGAGTTTCTTTTATTTCATCTGGGGTTAATAGGGTAACTGTCCCGCTTTCCATGTTTATTTTTGCCCGTGCTTTATTTCGTGTGTGAGTATTATGTGCATATATTCCAGCAAGAAGAGTATCACTTTGCAATATTGCAAAGACGTCACCAGAAATATTTGATAATACAATTTGTTCTTGGGTTGGCACGGGCCCATAGCGATTCTTGCTTTCGAGTAGTTGAATTCGTTTATCCGCAGGAAAAGTGTATCTTCGAAGTTCAAATCGCGTGTTTGGATTTTTAATGGGAATTAGTCGAATACAATTTAATTGATCAATTCTGTATCCAAGAACGCGAGAAACGGGAAGCCTATTACGAGGAGACCTAGATCTGACACGAAGAGAACACTCTACAGGAGCAGAAGACCTGATCAGAGACTGAGGTCTGGCAGGAAGCAGAGACCTGGCAGGAGAATTCGGTACGTCAGAAGAATATGGTGGCATGCCACGAGGAATATTGGGAACAGGGTCTTTACTAGACTCAGCGGCTGGAAGACACCAGGCAAGAGAATTTTGTTTGTTTGAAGACGATGTGACGCTAGTAGGAACACCTGGAATAGGGGCGCCATTTGGTAAGCAGTCAAACTGTGAACTGAACTCTGAAAGAAGAAAAAGAGGATTCATTATTTATAAAGTATATTAATATACCTTAAACTAATTGAGAATGGAAGATTCTCTTCCGAAAATGGAAGAGAAGGCACTGACGTGTGCAGAAAGATAGAAAACTTCTGCGCACAATTTGAATTAAGTTAAAAATTACTTTCTTAATATTTTGGACAGAACTTGAGTCCGGAATCATTCCAAAATTTCCCGTTTTATCATCTGACGTGTACCTTTATTTTTATCCGCCAAAGTCCGAAATATGTGCAACAAAAAGGAAACTGATGCGATAATATCTATAATTTTGCTATTCCGATAATTTGGACAAATTTTTCTTTGGGGAAAGCTTAAAAATGTTTTTAAAAATATAGATATTTTATATTCACCAATAGAATTAAGGAAGACCGTTAAGGTAAAGGCAAGAGTACAGTCGACCCACATTTTTGAAATTATGAGGCAAACTGATTCGAGCGTTAAAAAGAATTTGGTTAACAGTCTAAATATTTATTATTCTTTTGCTTTATCTAATTATGTAATATATTTACCGAAAAAATTAAGGAAGCCCATCAGGAAGAATACAAGAGTATAAAAGATCCACATTTTTGCAATTAGGGGAAAAACTTATTATTACGTTAATGAAGAATTTGTTTAACAGTCTCACTAGTTTTTATTCTATTGCTTCATTTGATTACATAGTATATTAATTTTTCCATGTGTCGTAGAGTATGGGCGTTAAACTTCTTTCTCTGAGATAATGGAATTTATATTTCATAAATCATTCAAGAAAATAAATTTTGTTGCCTCAACGGAGGCGATTATTGGAAATACGATGTGCCTTTTTGTAATAGAACTTCGATAAGAATTGTATAGTAGAATAAATTGAACTTTATTAAAAACTATTTGCTTGCAAAGAAATTGTGTCTTAATATAATAAGGAAAATTTTCTACTTTTCACAAATTTTCAGTTTTACGGTAGTTGTCTTTATTACAACTTTCGTAACAGCAATTAAAATGCAAGAATAATAAGTAATAATTTTATTTTTAACGTTAAGTTTACAAAATAAAGAAACGTACATTTTCCTGAGATCAAGCATGGACCAAAAAATTTGCATGATTTAATTTAAAAATTTAAAAACTTTAAATTAAAAATCTATGTTTATGAGAAAATATTTATCTCCTACAAATCAGCAAACATGAAAAACTAAAAATTTATGGAAATAGATAAGGAGGTTCAAACTGGGAGGCTGGAAGTCTAAATTCTGACAGGTACCTGCTAACAGTTGGGGTTTATCAGTTCAAGCAAAATATTTTTAACATTTGACCAGGGAGAGAATTAAATAAAAATTATACTTGCTAATCACAAAAATTTTTGTGTTTCAAAGTGCACGATAAGCGCGACGGCTTCAGAGGGCGTTAATATTCCCAATACTATTTGTATTGGCTTTTTAAGCGTTCATGTTTGACTATCCGAGAAACTTTTTTTATTTATTTTCAAAAAAGACTTTCTAGGGCATTGATTATAGATTTAAGCCTAGGGAATCATAATACAATGTAGTTTTAGTATAATTAGGAACATTAAAAGTAACTTGAACCACATTTAGCCGACTTCGATACACGAACAGTTTTTAGATTTTAGGTAATGGAGTGGAGGATTGTAATTTACATACTCTGCACTAAAATGACAGAAGATTTTGTGTGAAGGACCAACTGGTGTTTTTCTTATTTCAACCAGGGTCAATAGGTTAATCCTGCGCTTACCATGTTTATTTTTGCCCCTCTTCTATTTCGTCGGTACTATTCCAAAGATGTCACCATCAAGCGTAAATAATACAATTTGTTCTTGGGAAGGAAGGGATCTATAGAAATTACCTCCTTCAAATAATTAAATTGATTTATTCGCAGGAAAAGTGTATCTTCGAAGCTCAAATCGCCTGTTCGGATTTTTATTGGAGATCAGCCGAATAAACTTATAGAGCTAAAAAAATGTTTTCATGAGTAAATGAAACGGAATTTTTTAATTTGTTTCCAACAATAACTTTCTAGGGCATCGCCTAAAAACAATTTGACTTTCTATTGCAAACATTTTCATATTTAAGTTTCAGATTTTCTGCAATTAGATTAATGGATTGCAGGACTTTAGTTGACACGATCTACGTTGAAATGAAGAAAGATTTTATTTGACGCACCTAATGGAGTTTCTCTAATTTCACTTCGGGTTAATTGGGAATGATGGCTGACCATTTCGCCATTTCTTGCCAAAAATTTTACGTTAAAAGAATTCGAAATTCGGTGAATAAAATATGTAGTCTTACAGAGTCTAAATCTTCCTGTCGTAATTTTGTGGAAGATGAGAAAGTTTTAAATGCCGGTGATGTTATATATTGCGGTGTAAGATGTGGCGGACACCCGGATAGTATTTCGTTCTTTGCGTTTTGTTTGCAAACTTCCAATATGCAGTGTAATCCTCACGAAATTACAGGAATAATTTCTTCTACTGGGGTAATCTTAGATGTTTAATATTTATGTAAAGCAAGATTAAACAAAAAATGCAAACACAGTGTGGATGTTTTTCTATACTTAACGAGGAGAGTTTTATTACTGATCAGACGAATAAACTTAAATTTGTCAAGTCCAATGACCTGATCGGAAAATGACGTCTGGCAGGAAGAAGAGACCTGGCAGGAGAAATTTGCACCTCAACAAAAGAAGATAGCTCGCCAAGGGGAATATTAGGAACATGGTCCCCATTAAGCTCGAAAGATGGACGACCCCAGTGAGAGAATTTTTTTTGTTAGAAGAAGATGTGATGCCAGGAGGAACACCAGGAATAGGGATGCTATTAGATTACCAGTCAAACTGTTAACTGTTAACTATATTATTTTGGAAGGATCCTGAGGAAGTTATGTTTCTTTCTGTTCGTATCTGATACATACAAATTTTCTCTTATTTCCGTGTAAACTCGATTTCGCGGTCGTAGAAAACATCATCAACATCCTGGATCTTAAATCCCTTCGATAGACCTTTCTTGGATTATGTTACCTTGTCAAAATTCTTTGAGAGAACATGAATATCGTCGACTTAGACAATGATTGTAAATATATCTTTCCCTTAAACTAAGAAATAAATACAGTTGCGTTCGGCTAGCACCTCCACAACGGAATTTGAATATTTTTCTCATGCCACAATTTTAGGCTTTTTGGGGCGCCGATGCTGACCTTTGGGCTCTTAGTATTCTCAAAAAACCGACTTTTGGGTGGAGATGCACTACAGAAAATTAAAAGAATTAAAAAAAGTAAACATGTCAGAATTTTGGATTTTTTTTGCGCTTAAAAACAGAAAAAATTAATTTTTTTTAATAACTCCTATATTTTAAAAACTATCCTTAAAATAAATATGCACTTAAACTAAGTGTAAGCATATCAGAACTTCGGGCTTTTTTATCTCTAATTTGGCACCAACCCCGATTTTTCGGCTTTCATTTTTCTCAAAAAACCGAATGCGGTTTCCGGAATCATTCCAAAATTTCGTGTTTTGTCATCAGACATGATATCCGATTTTTATCCGGCAATGCTCGGAATATGTACAACAAAAATCAAACTTATGCGATTATATTTATAATTTTGCGAGTCCAAGAAAGTCTTTTAACTACAAACCCGAATTTAATTTGGCTATTTTCTTAATTTATCTATCATTTATGATTGAGAAGGTAATAGAATAGTCCGAAATTTTACAGCCATGTTTTGCTCTTTAACTTATTTTACTTTCTCGGTATCAAATTTTAACAATTTCGGTATCAATAGAAAATGTTTTTCAAAGTTCATTTATTACAAAACTCCCACTTCCAATCCTCCTGAATAAGTTCATAATTAATTGCAATTCATGTAGGACACATTAAAATATAGTTGGGAAAATAATATCAAGTGGACTTAAATGCGGATTACGTTGGACAAATTCTTATTTGTGGTAAGCTTAAAAATGTTTTTACACTTATAGTTATAATATTATATTCACCAATAGAATTAAGGGTGACCATCAAGGTGTAGGAAAGTGTATAGTTGACCCCTATTTTTGGAATTACGAGAAAAACTGATTGACGTGTTAATAAATAATTTGTTGACAATCTAACTAGTCAATATTATATTCTCATGAAGGATAGGCGTTAAGTTTGTTTCTGTGAGATAATGATATTTATATTTCATAAATCTCTCAAGAGGAGAATCTTGATTACCTCAACCGAGGCTATTTCAGGAATGTTGAAGCGTTTTTTTTTGTCGTTACTAACGGTATGTTTTTTTAAAGAGAAAATATTATTTTTCATAGAAAAAGTTTGAAACATGCAAATATATTATTTATTAAAAAGCTTAGAGTTTCGAACCGGTTATATTACTTTAAAAGCGGTAAATAGAATAAAAATATTACTGAGAATATAAACAAGAAATAAATTCTCTGAGAATTTATAAGAATTTTCGAATTTATTTTAATTAATAGAAAATTGCATTTTTCGTGAACTTGGAACAGTTTTTTACTATTGAAAATATATTTTAAGCATATAATAAGCATCCGGTACAGTATTTGAAATGAAAAACAATTTTCCAAGAAAGTATTGCTATTAATGGTTCCAGACAAATCTGAATGCTACATCGGCTGAATATTGAATGTTACGAATAGGTTAAGTCGGCGCTGAACCTGCTAAACTTGTAACACTTTTTCGTTGTTATAAACAAAATATATTATGTTTTTTTTTCTTGAAAAATATACAAATATCCTGTTTTTTACAGATCCAGATTTTTCTTAAGAGAAATATTAAGAGTTTGAATGCCAAAAGCAAATATAGATGCCAATTGCTAGATCTTTCTTTCTTTGACAAAGTCCCAATGGAGCAATAAACGCAACGAGCAAATGCTCTAGTTCCACTTGGTCTGGTAAGATTTTTAATATTATGAGCGTAAAGAACTTTAAGAACAAATAACAAAATGATTTAATAATTCATTTCATTTTTACCAATATAATGATCAAATCTACCGAATTTTATAATATAAAAAAGATAATTCAAGTTAATACTTATTATATACTATTGTATGTATTTTTCCATACTTATATCATTTTATACAATTTTTTTCATTTAAAAACTATAATATTGCAAATAAGATTAATATATTTCTAACCCTTTCACACTGCATTCAAAAAGAAACAAAAATTTTAGTAATTTCATATGAACTATGAAAACCTTTCCTTATTTAGTTATTTTCAAATGCAGTTTTGCACTATTAAAATTCACTATTCACTATTAAATTTGGCACTAATCCTGATTTTTGGACTCTTTTATTAGGCTGTTGAAAAATGACAAAAATTAATTTTTAAATAACAACCCTTATATTCGAAAAACAGCCGGTAAAATAAAATATGCACTTAAAACGAAAAGTAAGCATATCAGCATTTTAGGCTTTTTTGGGCTCTTCATGAACACCAATACCGATTTTTGGGCACTTTCATTTTACTAAAAAAAAAAAAAAGAGATTTGGGGTAGACGTGCTGCCGGCTACAAAAAATTTGAATAATTACAAAAATCAACAGCGCTAGAATATTTGTTTTTTTTATTTCAAAAATTAAATTTTTTTTTTAAACCCGTCTCCTAAAAATTACGCTTAAAGTAATTTAACCACCTAGCTCAAATGTAAGCATTTTGAAATAATGGGCTATTTTTGGGCTACCAAAAACAATCAAAAATAATTTTCAAAAATCGACTCTCGTTTTAAAAAAATCCCAAAGCAAATATATGGAATATGTTGGAGAAAATAATAGCGTAGGTGTAGGCTTGTTTGAAGCTACCCATAACTAATAGATAAATATTAAACAAAACTAAAAAAATAAATAAATCAAAAGCCAATGGTTTTTCGAGGTTCACAAAACACTGCCGGAAAATCTCCAAATAAAAAAGTCATACCATTCACCCTCGAAAAACTCTAAACTACACACTTGCCCACAGTAATATTTAAAAAAAACAATGTAAAAAACATCCTTGATGTATTTAGGCAAAACTAGCTCAGAAGCCTTCAACTGAAAAATCCATAAAGATTTAAAGAAAAAATAATTACCATAAAGACTTTCCCAAAAAATTTGTTCACATCCTCAACTGAGAGAACCAAGTCTCACCATCCATAAAATAAACAACTAAAATCTTTAAAACAATCTCAAACAAAAAATAATTACCCAAAAAAACTTTCAAACACTATAGGTAATAAATCTATCTCCATAGAATCCAGCCTCAGCTTTCTTCAATTAAAACGCAAAAAAAAATGAAAATTATTTTTATTTAATATTTTTTTCGGTTATTTTAGTTAAAGACTTGATTTTTTAAATTTGATAGAAGTAGTGGCTGGTTGTGGTAATCATTATTATTATTTTTAAATCTTGTTTTGTTTTTTAATTGACGGAAGGTGAGACTTGGTTCATTAACTATGAAAGGGGTAGTTCCTAGGGGTCGTAGTATATTGCTGTGCGAATAAGTATATTAACGAAAGTGTGGAAAAATTGTGTGTGGTAATTATTTTTAACTGAAATCTGTATGGCTTTTGTAGTTGAAGGCAGCCGAGCAAGGTTTGATTAAATGCGTCAAGGAATTTTTGTATCTAATAGTGTCATTTAGGATTTTTTTAAGGGCTAGGGTAATTTTTTTTAAATTAATTTTTGTGATTTTTAGAGCCCCAAAAAAGTCAAAAACTCTGGCGCTGTTTATTTTTTATATTTAATAAATTTTCTGCAATGGAGGTACCAGCGTCCAGAACCTCCAGCAAAAAGTTCGGTTTTTTGAGAAAAATAAAAGAGCCTGAAATTCTGATATGCTTGAATTCAGATTGAATGCATACTTTATTTGAGGGGTGGTTTTTGAAAGGTAGGGGTTGTTAAAAAATTAATTTTTGTTGTTTTTAAGAGCACAAAAAACCCAAAAATTCTGGCGTTTTTTATTTTTGTTAGCCTTTCAATTTTCTGTTGTAGAGGTGCTGGCCGCCGGCATTCCATCCAAAAGTCGGTTTTTGTGAGAAAACTTAGAGCCCAAAAATAGGCATCAGTACCCAATAAATGCACCTTATAAATAATTTTATTTATATAGTTTCTATATAATAGTTTCTAGCCGCTTAAAGCAAGCCACATCTAGACTTTTTTAGGTCACAAACCTAATTTCCTCATCGCTGTTCTTTTCTTGCGATCCGATAAGAATTTATAATACTTCCTTTAATTAGTTTCAAATTCGATTTATTGATGAACGATTTAAAAGATTTAAAAACCACGTTCCTCTTCAAAAAACCAACGAATTGAAAAATATAGCAAAAAGATGTCAAACCAGTATAGCAGAATTAAAAAAAAGTTACAATTTATCCTAGTTAGTTTTCGAAACATTATTTAGTCCAGTAACAATTATAACATTGAAGTTAAAATTTCCTCATTTATTGAATATAAAGCAATTTTGGGTTGGTTATTCATCTTTTTTAGATGAAATTTTCTTTTTTAGAAATTTAGAAATTTTGTTTACTGCAGCTTCCATAGGCTTTTCACTTCCTGCCGATTCATCATCAACATTAAAAAAAATGTAGCCTTGAAAATTAAGTTTAAGTAATTATTATTACACAAAAAAAGTTTCAATTTTGATTGTTAAAATTTTTTAAAGAAAAACGTAAGATTTCTTGCAAGTCCAATAAGCAATTTTAGAACAGCACAATTTTATCAAATAGATATAACTTTTTAAATTGATTTACAGACATGACATGATAGAGCATCGCCTAAAAATTAAAATCTTCGAATCCATAATACTTTGAATTTTTATTATAATTTAGAATATTACAAGGTGCTCGAAACATTTTGAGCCGACTTTGGATTACAAACAATTTCATATTTTAGTTTCACATTTTTTTGTAACTGAATTATTGGTCTGGAGGAGTTGGGTTTAAACGTTCTTCTTTGAAATTAAGGAATATTTTCTTTAGGGGTCCTACTGGAGTTTCTTTAATTTCATCTGGGGTTAATAGAGTAATTGTCCCGCTTTTCATGTTTATTTTTGCCCGTGCTTTATTTCGTGTGTGAGTATTATGTGCATATATTCCAGCAAGAAGAGTATCACTTTGCAATATTGCAAAGACGTCACCAGCAATATTCGATAATACAATTTGTTCTGTGGTTGGCACGGGCCCATGGCGATTCTTGCTTTCAAGTAGTTGAATTCGTTTATCCGCAGGAAAAGTGTATCTTCGAAGTTCAAATCGCGTGTTCGGATTTTTAATGGGAATCAGTCGAATACAATTTAATTGGTCAATTCCGTATCCAAGAACGCGAGAAAAGGGAAGCCTATTACGAGGAGACCTAGATCTGACACGAAGAGAACACTCGGCTGGAGCAGCAGACCTGATCGGAGACTGAGGTCTGGCAGGAAGAAGAGACCTGGCAGGAGAATTTTGTACGTCAGAAGAATATGATGGCATGCCACGAGAAACATTACGAACAGGGTATTCACTAGACTCAGCGGCTGGAAGACACCAGACAAGAGAATTTTGTTTGTTTGAAGACGATGTGACGCCAGGAGGAACACCTGGAATAGGGGCGCCATTTGGTAAGCAGTCAAACTGTGAACTAAACTCTGCAAGAAGAAAAAGAAGAATAATTGTTTATAAAGTATACTAATACACCTTAAACTATTTGTGCTTAAAATGCAAGCGAAGACTGGAAAACTTATGTTTAGTATGTTATTTATAAAGAATGTAATACTATTTTTACACTGATGCAACAGTTTTCTGAGTGAACAGAAAAAAAACTTTGCTCTGACGTGTGCAGAAAAAAAGAAAACTTTCGCGCACAATTTGAATTAAGTTAAAAATCATTTGGTTCATATTTCAGACAGAACTAGATTCCGGAATTATTCCGAAATTTCCCGTTTTGTCATCAGACATGTCACTTTACTTTTGTCCGTCAAATTCCGAAATATGTGCAACAAAAATGAAACTGATACGATAATATCCATAATTTTACCATTTCGACAATTAGGATAAATTTTTATTTGGAAAAAGCTTAAAAATGTTTTTAAAAATATAGATATATTATATTCACCAATAGAATGAAGGAAGGCCGTCAAGGTAAAGACAAGAGTACAGTCGATCCCCATTTTTGGAATTATAAGGCAAACTGATTCAAGCGTTAAAAAAGAATTTGGTTAACAGTCGAAATATTAATTATTCTTTTGCTTTATAAAATTATATAATATAGTCCTTGTATGATAAAAATCATAATTCAATCCAGGCAGTTTTAAAACGATTTAAGTATTGCCGAAATCTTTCTGACGGTCTTTCCTTCGGTATCTAAGATTTAAAAAAAAAACAATCTTTTTTGAAAATATCTAATTTATAATAAAAATAATTTTTAATGAAAAAAATTAGAATTATACAAAAGCAATATTCATTACAAAACGTATGCCTGTGAACGAACTATTGATTCTTATGTTCTTATCTTTAAAGTGATAATATTTTCATAAATAGAAGCTCATTTTCTTGAGAAAATAACTTTTTCAAATTTTCCCGATTCAGTTTTTGGTATTTATGTTTTTAAAGCATAAACTCATGAAAAAATAATTTTTAAAAACTATATTGAATAAATTAATGTTTTACTTAATTTATTTATTTTGCGAAATTAGATGAAGAAAAGTTTCTAGAGAATCTTGTTTTATGGAAAACAATCTTTCCTTCAATAAAATCTAATAATTTCAAAAAAAATTAATGACAAGCGATAACAAAGGTTGGCATAAAATTCATAATCTATGATGTTGTCTTTTACGAATAAAACAAAAACTTAGTATCCTATAAAAAGGGTTTTTTAAAAAATTTGTAGATCTTTTTTCGGTTGACGATTTTTGTCAAATCATCTTCTCTCATATCTTGCATTGTTAAACCGCAAATGGAATTTTTAATTTCTCATTATTTCTTGTGCAATGAAAGTTTTAATTGTCGATATTCCAGAAAAATTTCCGAAGTTATGATAATCTTTTAGGGTGTTTAAAGTAAAATGGTTTTCTTTCTCTGACTTTTTTTATGTCGTTTGTCTTATTCTGTTTGCATGCAGGACGTTTCTAATGTAAATAAAAAATTAAAACGTTTTTTTAAATAGTCCAGTCAAATTTTTTTGTGCTGGTTTGAAGTTGCTTGCAAATTTTTCTAATTTTTTAGGGTTTTTTAGGGTTGAAAAATAGGCCAAATTTTAAGTCAATTTTTATTTCTTAATATTTGGCAACTTCCAGACGTTCAAAATTCAACAATTTCGAAATTAATAATTCTATTTAAAAATCTCATTAACGCGCGTTTATTTGACATGAATAATCTTACAAGCATGAGCTAATAAAAGAATGTAAAATCTTATGGAGATGGATAGGATACATAAGAAATTAAAACATTTTGCGTAAATATATTATAGGATCTTCTAGAAAAAAGAAAACACACGTTACTAAACGTTATTTATTATTTGATGCATTTTTCTATGCTCTAGCGTTTGATCTAATTTTTTCTTTTTGAACACAAAAATATCAGCAATAAGAATTATATGTTTCTAAAACTTTTACTCTCTATTCCTACAAAAGGTAACTTTTTTAATTTTATGTGTCCTGTTATTTTTTTTATCAACGGCATTTGTAACAAAGTAACTTTTTTTAAATAAGTAACAAATTGGTAACCAGTTACATTTTTTCAGGGAAGGTGCATTTCTTATATCATATGGTATTGTATTCCATAGCCGGGGGTCTCTTACTATAAATGACCATTGAAGCTTACCCGTTCTGTGCAAGGGAATCCTAATACACTCAACTTCCAGTTAAGTTAAAGCTCAGTTATGTCAACGATCGGATATATCAAAACGGACTGCCGAGTTATTCCACATTTTACATCCATTCCACGTGACAGTTAGCAGCACAGACACAGATACATGCAGCACACGAATAAAGCAAACTCGCTCATCTTCTCCGCCCCAATAGACATTGGTGGGGATAAGGGAAATTATACGTAATCGATCTGTTATCATTTCAAAGGATTTGACATAACTGGAAGTTGACTGTAATTGAATGTCTCTTACGAAGCTTAGAATGTGCTGGAAGGTCTCTGTCAACAAATTGGAAGAGGTTAAATATATATTTAGGCGCTTTGTTCTGAAAAATAGTGCAGAGGAAATTACCCATTAAGAATTGTCTTCTCGTGGCAATATTAAGAAAACTAGCCTTATGTCGGTATGGGGTTATGTGTTCGAGTTTAGGCAAATTGTAGATAAGAGCGGACACAGGCATTTAATGCACGCTCGAGCTTTAAATTTAAATCGTCGGGCAAATCATCATACACTAAACAACCGTAGTCAAAGTGGGGCAAGATTAGACTCTTAACTAAAAGAATCCGAGTGGAGGTAGGTTAGAAGGACTCAATGTAAAGTTGCGGAAATGATTCCACAGCTTCAAGCGACGGAGATGAAGTAGGTCCGACAACTATTGCCTGATCTTTGCCCGGGTTAAGAGTGAGTCCATTCTTCCCGGCCCAGACGATAACGTGATCGATATCCTCCTGGACTTGAAAAAGTAGTCTACTTAGAGAAGAAATTGGCTCCTACAAGTAAATTTTGAAATCGTCAGCATATTTGTGGTAGCTACAATGTTCTGGTTCACTACCAATAATTCTGTGAGACTGATTATTAAAGTAGGATTGGAACCATTTGATGACAGAACTTGACACGATACAAGAATTTAGTTTTTGTAGGAGTAATTTATGCTTAACCATATCAAAAGCCTTCGAAAAATCAAACAAAACAACAATCGTGATCTCCCTATTATCCATTGCTAATTTGAGATCTGTCGTTACTGTCAGGAAGCAGTTAGAGTGATGTGTGCCCAAAAACCTGATTCCATCTGGTCCATGGCCTTAGATATTTCGAGAATTTTGGAAACTTGCAGGTGAACGATTTTTTCAAGTGGTTTAAATAGTGCACATAAAATAGAAATTAGACTGAAGTCTTTAGGGGAAGTAAGTTTAGAGATTTTGGGAACTAGGCAAATAGAAAAAAAGATACCGACCTGTAGGGAAGCATTATAATCATGCAAAAGAAAAGGAAAGATAATTGGAATGGCAAGTTTAATTATTTTGATTGATCTTCCATCAGTTGCTATGGCATTCGATTTAATTTCAAGCATTTTTTCCAAAAGTATTTCCGGTGTGATATCATCGAAAAAGGAGTTAGAATCCTTAAATGTTGAATAAATAGGGGTAGTGGAACATGATGATAATTCTGGAACTGGGAATGTATAAAAAGTCTTTAAAAGGTCATCAAGGCGGAAAGTTACTATCTATTGATTCGCGCTTGGGTGGGATTAGGTGTAAACGTCTAAGAAGATGCCAAATATCATACTGCTTTTTGTTCTATTTGCAAGCCAGCGCATGCTATCACGTTTCCTCATCAGATTTTTAATTTCAGATGTGATCCAGGGTGCAGCTTTATTGAAGTTTTTAGGAACGTGTAGCGGTGAAAATTGTTGAATGCGGATACAAGGTAATTAGTCAGAGCATAAATTTTATTATTGTTATCTGTATCAAGTAATATTTTTTCGCAATCATACGTCATTAGGTGCTCATGAAATGTATTTTAATCAATATTAAAAAGATTCCGCACCAGTCTTTGGGATAACTTGGAATTTAAATCATAGGAAAATTTAAAGGTAATGTTAATCAAGTCGTAGTTTGAGTGAAATGGATAGCATGTTTTTTGTAGGAGACAACATTATCAATATCATCTACAATCATTAAGTCAATGCGACTACTGGAATGATCAGTATAGTGAGAGAAATTATGAGGTACAATCGAGAGGCCCCAAGAGTACATCAAAGATGTAAGATGTTTAGTATGATTGGAAGTGAGATTTAAGTTAGTGTTAAAATCATCAGTAAAGATAATGCTATTAAATTTAGGAATAAGTGAAAAAATTACCGATGAAAGCTCTGTACCATAGGAGGCATTAGGTGGTTTATAAATTACTCCCACTAAAACACTGTCAGAAGTTGACTTAACTTCGACAAAGAGAAATTCGGTCGTGATAAAAGTAGCCACTGGACTCACTTCAACCACAGTCCCAATCAGACTGTTATATAGAAAAAGACAATGAAATTTTAACCTGTCTACATGAAGGTTGTCTTTATCTTAGGAAAATCATTTTAGGTCAATGATAATAAGCCTATAACATTTTTCCTTAAACAATATTCACGTAAGGGAATGAAACAGAATTTTTTTATTTGCTTCTAAAAAGGATTTGCTAGGGCACTGAAATAAGATCAAGGCTTCTGGAACTATATTAAATTAACTTTTTATTATTATCAGAAATATTATAACTGACTCGTAACTTTGCAAGACGACTTCAGTTGACTGAAAATTATATATTTAACTTTACATTTTTTGAAATTGAATTAATTCTGGTAATGATTACGTTTCAAATTCTCTACGTTAAAATGCATGTAGATTTTGTGGAAGCGGCCAACTGGAATTTCCCTAATTTCGTCTTTGTTCATTGGGGTGACCCTGCTATTTTGAATGTTTATTTTTGCCCTTCTTTTATTTCGTGTGCAGGAATTATGGGCGTACATTCCACCAAAAGTATTACTACTCTGCACTATTGCGAAGACGTCACCAACAAAGTTTGATAGCACAAATTGCTCTTGCGTTGGCATGGGCCGAAAGACTTGCCGTCCTTCAAGTAATTGAATTGGGGTTCCCTCAGGAAACGTGTATCTTCGAAGTTCAAATTTCTTGCTCGGATTTATGATGGGTATCAGCCGAATAAATTTCAGTTGATGAAGTCTATATCCAAGTACGTCAGAAAATGGAAGCCTGGCAGGAGGAGACCTGGACCTGGCAGGAGAAGAAGACTCGGAAGAAGCAGAAGACCCGACCGAAGAATGAGTTTTGGGCGGAGGAATAGAAATGGCAGGAGGAAGAGACCTGACAGGAGAATGCTGTGCGTCATAAAAAGAAAAAGACGATAATTGCCTGCCATGAGGAACTCCAGGAATAGGGGCGCCATTAGGTGGACAGTCGAACTCTAAACTTAGATCTGAAAGAAGAAACAGAAGGTTAATTTTTTGGAAGTATCTATTCCAAGTTGGACCGGAAACTTTGACGAAACATTATTCAAGTGGGATCTTGGAAAAGTTTTATCTAGTATGTTTTTTTCAGAATGTAATGCATTTTTATACGCACATGCATCTGACTTTTGAGAGAACAGAAAATAATGTTGCGCCCGTGTGTAGGTGCCAAAATATAAAAAACATCTATGGCTAATAAGGGTTAAACACGCGGATTTCAGAATATTAATGATATTAATATTTAACGAAATTTGTCTAAATTTGACCCCTGTATTTTTTCAAATTTTTTCGAGTTTTGGCGATGGTATCTAAGGATCCATTTTTGGTCAACAGCTCTGGCTTTAGTAATTGAAAATGCAATGCAAAAGTCGAATATTAAATTTTTACACTAAATAGCGACCGATTGGAGGAGTGTAAATATAAATAAAACTTTGGATTAGGGCGAAAAAATTTTCGTGGTTTTTTACTGGTTCTGCAATTTGTGGAATTGAGTATGGATTACATTAGACAAATTGTTATTTGCGTAAATTTTAAAAACATTTTTAAAATTATAGGTGAAATGTAATATTCACCAATAGAAATAAGGATGGCCATCAAGGTGAAAATAAGAGTATTAACGATCCACATTTTTGCATTTAGGAAAAATACTGAATAATGCGTAAATGTATAATTTGGTTACAGCCTAAATAGTGATTATTATATTGCTTTATTTAATTATATGATATACGGGGTATTCATTATCTGATAAAATATAGGCAATAAGCTAGCTTCTCTGCGATAATGAAATTTATATTTCATAAATTATTCAAGAAAAAATAAATTTGGTTATTTAACTGAGGGTAATTGGCGAATGATTAGAAATTTTTTCAATAACTTAAAGAAATTATGTCCCCATAAAAGAATTAAAATTTTCCACTATTCATGAAGTATACAAATATTACTTATTAAAGAACTTGTGTCCTTGGACGAAGTCTTCATTCTAATCGCCCTATTTTTATATTCTCATCATTTATTTATGAATCTAAAAATCAAGTTTTGTTGATGGAGTCTGTCTGACCGTCCGTCCGTAAACACGATGACTCTCGCAAAAATTTGCATCAAAAATTCAAAAAGAGCATTTTCTTAAATTTTGGGACCATCTTTTTTAGATTAAAAATTTTTATTTGCAGCTGTGCATAGTAATCGGAAGGCCATACTTGATCATGGTGACTATAGTATTTTCGATGAAAACAAAATTACCAGAGTCGTAGCATTTATAACATTTTAAACACCAATCAAAAATCAAAATTTTAAGTTAAACAATACACGATATAAAAAAAAGTTAAGAAAAGAAAAGCATTGCTTCTTAAAAGCCCTACAAGATTATTATTATAATTTGAAAAATTGAAAAATTTGTAAATTAGCAACAAACGGTACGAAAAAAAATTTCTAGGAAAACGTTGTTCACCCAAAAAAAGGGGAAAAAATTGTTACAATTTATTACATTTCTTATATATTTTTATAGATTCTGAATAATCCTACAAAATTTATTTCAAACATTTTTCAATAGGACTTGTAACTTTGTTTTTATTTATGGAAAGTGGTCTTTGTACGATTTTTTGACAAAACTTTTGTTTTTAATTCATTTATCGAACTTGTTTGATTGTAGTTTTGTTATTTATATTAAGATGGTTCAGAAAATAAATATAAATTTATAAATTTCTGTCAAATTTACAAATGTGAACTGAATCCATAACTGTACTTAATTAAATAAAAAATGAGAACGTGTCGCGGGACACGCATTGGGAACGAAGTTCCTCGTTACTTCCTCGCATTGAATGACTC